>CAHIKZ030003205.1:697500-730000 GCA_903632075.3 Acanthosepion pharaonis
CCAGGGCGCCTCATTTTTGGGGTGGGGTGGGTGCTCTCAACCCTTTGCAGGGGTGCAATCGGAGTATTCTGAAGCCCCAGCCAACAGAATTTGAGTAGCTTCATAATATTTTCATATAAGAAAAGACAAGAAAATTCCGTGATTAACATTTTAAAAGTTTAAATTAGGATAAATGAAGAAAAACGTTACAATACTTTTAGTATTGAGATTTAAGTTAGTAATAAGTAAGTAATTAAAACTGCCTAAAGATTTCTTTCTGACGAAGGTCATCTTTGCGTTTCTTGGCACGTTAGGTTACTTCTTAATGACGTCTCTCACCACTGACTTCATTCTGCTACCACGCTTATTATCACACATCCTAATGTTTCATTTATAAGCTTCAAATGGCAGAGAGCATTTAACAATAATAATGTGTCAGGTAATTGGTTGACAGCTCCACAACTGCCACTGCTGACACCATTCTTTTACCACTTTGAGTAACACACATTCAAATTTGTATAAAGCAAGAGAGTTTAAGTAACACTAGTGTTTCACCTGTCGTCATGAGAGTTCTATGAGAATTATATTCTCGCGAGATTTGCAGTGAGACTAAATCAGTATGTAGGACGAGTAATGAACTTAACAATCCACTTTGCACATTCTGTGTAATGTTAACAAGTCTTTGTCACTAACGAATCACACAGATTTTCGAAAATATTTTAACTACAACGTAAATGGCTTTAAGCAATTAAACATTAAAGCTATCAAACATTAACCTAAAAACTCGAGTCGTGTTCTTAAATAGATTCATCACATATGGATGCCATGTATGGCGACAAACTCGTTTAGGAATATTTAAATTGTTGACTGTATACAACTAATTTCTTAGATCAGTGGTTAAACATGTCTTTGAGTGAGTGAAGCCGGTGGGTGTTAGGGCGGACCATTCTGGCGCTACAGAATCAAAAAGAACTGTACCAAATAACAGAAACCCCAAAAGTTGAGGACTTTCAATAGAAGCAACAACTAAAATAAATATCACATGTAGCTCAAAGAGAAAATAATGACATAATCAAGTTCCACACTGCTTCAAACAAAAAGTTAGCAAGGAATCCTCCATTAATCATGGGCACAGTTACAACAGTGGATTTCAGGAACACATTTTCCTGAAAAATTGTTTTAAGTGAATGATATTATAAATTTCAAAAGAAATGGCTGTTCGGTCAGTGAACGCCGAAGGTTTCCTTATAAGCAAACGTCTTCCAATACCAATTGACTTGTATTTTTCAAAATATAACGACACTGGAAATATAAAATGATTATAAAATCCGGTCAATGATACATTCTCTCAGTATCTGTCTATATTTCTGAGATGAGGTATTACGTACACTATTTACATTATTCGGACTATTGTCCTAATCTTTGTCGCCATATTTATTACAACGTTTCGACCTTTCAGAATCTGTCTATATTTCTGAGATGAGGTATTATGTACATTATTTACATTATTCGGACTGTTGTCCTCATCTTTGTCGCCATATTTATTACAACGTTTCGGCCTTTCACTATCTGTCTATATTTCTGAGATGAGGTATTATGTACATTATTTACATTATTCGGACTATATATTATGCGGTCCATATAACATCAGGACAACCTTCAAAAGCTTGACGTCATCGCAGATGTCTCTCCCGAGTAAGACCCCCGCCCCCATAGAGGAGAACCTGATTAAAGACTGTGTGTACGCTATCCCATATCTATTAAAAGAAATATAAAAGGGAGACAGGCCGCCCCCTTAAAGTAAGGCTTCAATAACACCAGAAACCTGTAACACGAGGGGAAGTGGAAAAACCAGGCGTGGCTGACCACATATGGAGAGAGAATGGAGATCATCGCTCTCTGTGGGATCAGGTTGAGATCATAGACAAGGAACACCATTGGAAAATTCGTAAACAAGGAATCAGCACATATGCTAGGCCACAAAAATCTCCTGAGCCGACCAAGCATAGAAATGAATACAATATGGGAACCAGTAATAAGGAGTGCCAGAGAAAACCGATAACAGTTGCAATATGAGCTCTGGTAAAACATGTAATGATAACAGCAAAAAATTGCAGTATGAGCACCGGTAAAAAATAGTTACTGAGACATTAGGTTTATAATACCCAGAAATTCATACTCAAGGACACATGGCACAGTGGATAAAGCGTTGGGTCGATCCAGTGACAAAACCCAAATACCCGGTCAAGGCAGTGGAGAATTTTCAGAGGGCTATTAACAGGCGATAACTGATATCCATTAAAAACATGGCACGTGGAACTAGAACAAAAGGGTTCAGTTAGACATTCCAACCACCTGAAGAAGGCCGGAGCGTACAACGGCCGAAACGTTGTAATAAATATGGCGATAAATATGAGCTCAATAGTCCGAATAATGTAAATAAGATACATTCTCTATATAATATTGGCTCTCTACTGGTCTGTATGAATATTTACTCCACGTTTCATGGGGGTAGGATATGACACACGGTCGTTTTAATAAGGGACGCTGTACATACATATCAAGGATCAAACTGCACAGTCTCCGCAATCACTATTACGCATCCGTCGACGGTCACTATTACGCATCCGTCGATGAAAGAGGTGATGTCGCAGGGTTTGAATTGCCACTACTAAATCTTGTTATATATTCAGAATAGATACTATACCTCCATGTCAAACCAAAGTCTAAGAAAGGTATGCGTGGGTGGGTGGGTGCAAATATTACATAAAATTTAGGCATAAAATCTTCCCAAAACGTCATATATCTTCCCCTACTTCCCGGTTTTGCTGATAACTAATTTGCATATTCAGCTTTAATAGTAAGTTTCTTTTTTTTTTTTGATAATTGTATTTTCTTATTCATTTCCGATTTGATCTTTTGTGATCCTTATAAATAATTGATTGCTTTTTTGATGGTTTTTAGAATTAAGTTCGTTTCAATCAAAGAAAGTCCGTTTCTACTCTAAAACGAACTTCAAATTATTTACGCAACACATTTTGATTAAAGGGAGATAAGCAATGTTAATATTTTTAAGAGTACTTTTTAACAAATAGTTAAATATGTATTTCTACAGCAGTTTTCGAAAAGAAATAATGAAATAAGTTTGATTTGTTTTGTTTAATAATGAATTTATTTGGTTATCTTTGTTGATTTCGATTTCATAATAATCGAATTTTATACACTTCATTAAATACTTTAAGGCTAAAAGATATAAAGTATCAATTGATTATTCCACTGTTAATTCTTGATGTGTTTCTTAAATGTAAGGATATCTACCAACTTTTTTCTTTGTCATTTATTCTCCATGATAGAAACCGTTATGAAAAAATAAAATAGAAACAACATAAAGAGACGCTCAATTCGAAATATTTACTTTGCTGAGCCGATTTCAAGAGATTTTACTCGTAAAATATTTTCAAAAACTGTCGTGTTTTCTGAAAGATATATAGTCTAAACTCAGTTTGAATTCAATTAGGTATAATAATAATAATAATAATAATAATAATAATAATAATAATTACATTGAAAAATATAAAGTTTTTAATGAGATTGTATTTAATACAATCAATAATAAGTGTCGTTATTGGTCATAAAATTGAATGGAGATCGAATTGTTTAATGTTGATGTAATAATTTTATTGAGGAAAGAATGTCGAAATTTTTATTGACTTATAAACTATGTTAATGGAAGGGCACCTCCCGTAGTACGATGGTTCGCAAGCTCAACTGACGAACCAGTTCGTTAAAGAATTTGTTTTTTATAATCTTTTTATCATTTCACCCCAAGCAAGAGGACAAAGCCACTAAGACGCAAGAGTTTACTGAGAGTGAAGAAAACTGATAAAAAGGTTAATGAGGAGAACGGACAATAAAAAGACAAGGGCTCAAGGAGAGTGAAGATGACGGTTGAAGTTGCATTTCAATTTTTTAAGAGTGTAGTTGACAGGAATGTAAGAAGGTGGAAGAGAGTTCCAGAAGCGAGAAGTACGAGAGAAGAACCTATCGGCATAGAACTTACGGTTACACTGAAACATTTCAGCAGTAAATGACGAGACCTAGCTGCCAATCTAGTACTAAGCTTAAATTCAAGAAGTTGAGGTAACAAATATGTAAGCTCACCAGAAATATTACCATGAAAATATTTATAGAAAAGGCAAAGGGAAGCCACGTTAGGTCAATGTGATATTGATTAAAATCGAGATACATCCTGGATCGATAACATGGGAGGAATTTGCCAATAATCTCCAGATACAGAGTAAAAGCACCAGGGCAAAAGCACCAGGCACGTGCAATGCACGTACAATTGGACTCTTCTTCCGGAAGAACTCTGTCGATCTCTTAGAGTAGTGAGAAGCCCAGGCGAGGCTATGCCGAAGAGCACAGTCTCGTCTTAGGAGGTAGACAAACCCGACCTCGTGTATGCGGGGTCTACGAGGAATTTTGCCTGAGTCTACGGACTAGGATTGCATCACATAAAAACCGGCCTTGTGCTCCATCATGCCTCGTCGGGAGGTCGGGTAAATACCGACAATACACGTAAAAATAGTAGGCTTATAAAGGTGTAAGACAGATTTGGGTGAGAAAAAGTCTCTAGTTTGGCACAGTGAACCAGCAGCAGACTTAGCAACTGACTCGATATAATCATTTCAATTCATATCATTGGTGAACATTAGACGCGGTGAGTTAAACCCCTGGAGGTTAGAACCAACCATTCTTATGGAAGACGAAAAGAGTCCTCTAAGCCGATTAAAAGTGAGCAGTTTAGCTTTGACGATATTAAAATAAACAAGGAATTTCTTGCACCAGTTAACAACTGATGGAATTTCATTTTCGAGATCAATCGCCAATTTGCCCCCATCGTATTTATCAGATTTAATATTAAGACAAAAAACAAAAACCTGTGTCATTGATAAAAATTAGGAATAATGTAGGTCGGAGGCTACAGTTCTGGGGGACGGATTTTAATGTTCTCTCTAGTGAATTGATCTGCGAAACTAATATACTATCTGGTAACCTATAATAGGAGACGTTATTTACCCTAAATCACAGAGGAAGGGCGCTCAATGAAGATCGAACTGATTATAATATTAGAATTATGCAGAAAGATATAGAAGAGTGGCCGTTAAAGACAACCTCCATATCCCGATTTGATGAGAAAGTGTAAATCAAAGCTTCAACCAGAAACACCACAACACTTCAATTTGTGAAGACGATAAGCGTGACAAACGCCGTCTAACACGTTCGATATATCGAAAACTACAGCCTGAGCCCTAGCAGCCTCTTTTTTCTAAAGCTTCACCGACTCTGTCCGCAAAAATATCGTTAACAGACCGGCAGTTAATTTTTTGAAGCGAAACCATATTGGGTGTCGTAATTTTTTTTTTTTTAATCAAATGGCCCGGGGCTCCTGCTATAAGCTCCTTCATAAAATCCAAAAAAGCATCAGCAATATTATTGGCCTGTATCTTGAGTCTTGGCTTCTGTCTCTTTCCCGCCGCTGTAATGTTACCTCCCTGTGCCTTTTCTATAAATACTATCTTGGTAATTGTTCAGATGAGCTTCGTTATGGTACCTAAAGTTTTTCACTTTAAGCGCAGCGCCAGACTGGTGCCGAAATCTCATCAATTTATTGTTGAGCTGGTTGGATGTAACCCTAAATTCTATGCTAACAGTTTCTTTTCTTTCAATTCTCATTTGTGGAACTCCCTTCCGGCTCCATACTTTCCAGCCAGCTTTAATCTCCAAAAATTTAAATGCAACGTCAATCGCTATATACTGACTTCCTGATTACCTAATTATTCTTCCTCTGCTCTCGCTCTCTAGCAATTGTTCCTGTTTTTAACTCTTCAACACCCAGTAACCCCTTGTGTCAGTGGCTTTAATGCCTTGCATGTGGTGAATTCGATTAAAAAAATCCCATGCAAGGCGGTAATGCCACTAAGACGTAACGGGTTACTACGAGTGAAAGAGAATAAAAAGGACTTAGAAGGAACCGGAAACTCAATCATAAACAGGGAGCAAGGGATAACCACCCACTTCCTGTTCAGAATCGAGCGGAGGCAATATTTTGCCAAAACAAGATACAAGACTAATAGGTCGATAGTTCAAAGGATTAGACAGTTTTCCAGAGATTTTGAAAGCAGGAACTACAGAAGAGGATTTCAGACAAGCTTCTTTACGGTTATAGCCTTGAACCAGACTTAGTTTTGCAAATAAATGCCACATGAAGAAGAGGACAACATAATTAACATGTTTCGTATAATTGAGTTCACTCGTCATCCCCTCCCCCTGCCGCAAATTGTGCTGAACTGAAGCTCAATAAATAACCACACGCCGGGTATTGATTTTCCACCTCGTCCCCGAAAATGATTTACTAAAAGAGTGAATTCGATCAGTAGGCAGACACTAAAACCTTCTTTTAAATCGGCGTTTATTAAATGAATGGTCGCATTAACTTGATGGTTAGCAACTTTCACCTGCCAAAATATTCGATAATTCAGTACATTCAATCTTCTCCGAGAGTACCCCACAAATGTGGACTTGTACCAAACTAGGTTAAGCTTGTTAAATATCAATTTATAGCATTTATCCAGTATGACGATAAACTACATCCGGCAGCAAGGCCATTGATTTGGAGACTGTAAGTTTTGAGCAGCATGGACCCACCTCTTAACTGCTGTTGCTCCAAAGTCCACCCTCATCTTCATGTAGCACTTGTTAGGATCCCAGCTATAGTCAAATAGTCAACTCTCAAACAAAAACTAACTGTAAATTGTTATACTAAATGACCAATAATATATTTTATAGCAAAATGACGATGCTGCAACACTAAATATAAACATACATTTTTATAGTAAAATTACCAACAATACATTTTATTATCTACAAACTATATATCTTAACATACCGTTGCTCTGAAAGAATAAAATTATATACAAAATATCTGAAGTTGAAGGCATAACACTTACGTCCATTACATTTAGATTTCGGCATTAAATGGCCCATAGAGGTGTTGACATGCCGTTAAACAAAATCAACTAACCAATTTTAGCGTTTATGCTAGCACGATGGTTTACAAGTTATTTATACAGAATAATTCGCTAGTATAGTCAGTTTGATCCTCATTGGGTACCCTTCCACCGTGATTTAGGGTAAATAACGTCTCCTGCCGTAGGTTGCTCGATAGTATGTCTTTTTCACTGGTATGTACATTAAAATCTCTACTGGGTGCTCCAATACTGGAACCTTGTGCCATACCGATATTGAAGCAGGGATAAAATAAGTTTTGGACGAAGTGCATGAGCACTAAGCAATCATTCATTCATCGAGCATACAATTTTTGAATTAAAAAAAACTAGCAGATCCCACTAACCAACTGTGACGTCATAGTTGACGTCAGTACGGTCGGCCATTTAACGCGGGGAAGATGACGTGTCTAAAAATTGCTTGCGATCGCTGATTAAATCAGTGTCAGTTTTTTTTTCTTTTGCGACACGCGCCATTGATATTTGCCTCGCATGTAACAAGACGTTCTAATCGAATTTTGGAACGAAGAAAGGAAAACAAATTGAAGGAGACATTAAAAGAAAAATAGAATCGAAGAGAGACTTGAAGGACATGAAAGAAAAAAGGAGGACACCTGATGTGAAAGAATGAGAATGTGGCGAAGAGATAAGGAAAAAGGAAAAGATGAATGTTAGATTGGGGCGTGAAAGAAAAATTGACGGTGGGCAAAGTTAGAAAGACAGTCAGGGTTAGAAAGTCGGAAGAAGAAGGAAAGAGATTCCGAATATATACAGGTGAAATGGGAGTAAATGACATGCTGGAATTTTGGCCAATGATTCAAGGTACCATGATGAATGCCATAAGGCGTGTAACCTTCTTAGGATGAAGTAACCAAATAAATTGGTCAATTTGTCAAGATCAACAGAAAACTAATCATATCCAATTTTACAGCTGAGATAAATTTATAACCATCACGCTTTCTTTTGATTTCATATGCAATGTTCTTTCAAGTCGTAGACGATCATGACTCTCCACAACGTCCTTTCTTTTGTTGCTCTAAGTAACTTTTGCTCCTTAAACATGCACATTTGTCCTTGTTCTACTATCCATTCACCGAACCTTGTTAAGTCCCATCATAACTCACTGTTTCCCCGCTTCTCGTGTTTTTATTATGCCCTGTGGATGCTAAATTCTCCAAGTCCTCTTTCCTCCTTATGCATCCCAGAAATACTCTTGTCGTTCCTATTCTCGTTATAACTTTCTCATTACTCAAATGTTCTGTCCATGGAAGCACTCCTCTCTAGAATCTTATCCCCGTCGCTTTATGAATCTTCTTTATCTGTGAAGAGAATGTTTAACATCCATTAGCAAATAGGAGTTTGCATCCAGGTAAAAATCATCATCATCATCATCATCATCATCATCATCCCAGTTCCATGAGCGGTTTATTATGTCTTCCATGTTTTCCTCGTGCTTTTACATCTTGTAGGACTTGCCTGAATTTCTGGGATGAAATTTTGTTAATTCTTTGTTGTTGGTATTTCCTTCATTTTATTTCTCTTACGCTTCACACAGGCATTCATAGTCTTAAGTTGTCTAAAATTCGTAGACGAATTATTGCCATTATTATTAATTTCTAAATAGTATTAAACATTGCTTTTATACTTAGTAATAACAGTCTTAGTTTTAGTTTTCTTTTGTTTTTTACTTTAGGTAGATAGTTACTAAGTGAGATTATGGAGGCAGGGGGAGGAGAAATTAAGAAGTACATATTATGAGGATATGTAGGATAGATATTGATTGACCTTGGACTAGAAGAAGCTAAGGCTTACGGCCACATCACGTTGAGACACTGTTTCCCGTACGATCACTGAAAAGCAAAATCGGGTGTGGTCAGTGCCTAGGTAGGTGACCGCTTGGAAATATCAGTTGCTGTAAGCGGATGGTGTAATGGTTAATGGCTGGATTTTGTTAATCGAAGAGCCAAGTTTCAATTCCCGTGGGCTCGTTATATGTAAATACCCTTGGGAAAGGTATTAATCCACCTCTTCTCCGTTATGGATAATTAGTAAGACTTGTATCACTAAACCATTATTGTAAAAAAAAAAAATTCTTACAATCTAAAAATATTTTCTGGCTTAAAATAACCTACAAAGGGTTGATAAGCCGTTGAAAACGAATCATCCAACCAGATTTAAGAGGCTTTAGGGAAGCATCATCTTGGGAGTCTGAGACTGAAGTTCGGAGGAAGAAGCTATTTGAGAGGAACTTACACCTTACCAAAGGAGTAGAAAGGGAATTATAATGTGAAACATGGTGGTTCCCAACCGTAAATGTCTGAACTATGACCGGACTAAGAAATGTAAATCGTTTGAACATTAGCCATAATCATTGCGATAGAGTAGTGAAAGGCTAGTAACGTTTTGTCTATGGAATAATGGTTGCAAAGTAGACGTTATTAATCACCCACAAGGCCGCATAATCACTTTTAAACTCTGTCAAGCCTGGACAGCGTGGACTGGGCAACACCTGCCCACATATGGCAGCAATACACTAGTTTTGTTTTAATCTGAATCGTGTAAGAGTAGAGCAACATAGCAGGAGTTAGTTATAGAGCAACACTAGGGAGTGACCATGTTACCAGCATCTTTAGCAGTGATACGAATATACAAATCCCATTTGAGTTCCGGAGCAACTTTTTTTTTTATCAATTCGCCCCAAGCAAGGTGATAACGCCACTAAGACACTGAAGCTACTGGGGAGTGAAAGGGAATAAAAAAAAGACTTTAGAAGGAACCGGAAACCCAATCCTAAACTGGAAACAAGGGATAAACCACTACTACTGTTACAAAAAACAAAAAAAAACAAACAAACGTGGAAGTGTGTCTGCTGGATGTTAGGCGAACCTATCTACTCCTGTTTATGTTATCAGAATTTTTTTAAAATGAAGCATTGTTAATTCTAATTTTTTGATTTTTATTTTTCTTATATCTTATTTCTCTTCCTTTTACATCAATTAGTAACAGTCTTAAATGTTCTAAATTTTGGAGATGAATCATTGTCAATTGTTATCAGTTTGACACGTATTTCTTATTTATATTTATTTTGCTTTTCCACGTAATAGCAATAAGTCTGAAGTTGTCTGAATTTCTTATATGAAGACTTGTTAATTATTTTTAATTTTTGGCGAATATTTCATTTTAATCTCTTGATTTTACACATAGTTGTTTAGACATAAACTGACTGATTTCTATCAAATAAATCATTACCATAATTATTCACCTTTGTTCCTATTCTATTAATATTTATTGCAATTTTTCAGTTATTTTACGTCCATGACGCAAGCATCACGGATAAGAACGAACATATTTCAACAGCAACTAACCTATTCTTGGCGTGCTGATTGTGATGGGATCTTAATAAGGATGAGACTATATGAAAGCCTCATCAGTAGTTGTAGCTCTAGCTATAGTATATCGTCTTCAGCCTATTAGAGCGCTATACTGTCTTGTCTCGTGTTCGACAAAAAAGAAATAAGATAAAGAAAGGAAGTAAAGGGAACGAAAAGAAAACCAATTAAGTTTCTTTAGCAAACAAAAGAAATTTTATTTTAATTTAATGTTTTAGTCTAAAAGGAAATAAAATGGCTTAAGAGCGAGAAGTTAAAATTCAGTTGGGTTTTTTGTGGTATAGTTATGTCCTGTGAAACAATCAGCTCTGAACCATATTTCTACAACAACTGACTTCGCCAGCCAACTCGCTTTAATTTTTGCGCCAACCAACTAAAGCCTGGATGGAAACCCCCACATTGTTAGGTGATCCGACCACATCAAAGACTTTTTTGAAGTCTTTGACCTAAACGATCCACATCTAGGAGGAATTTAATCTGTAAAAGGAGATTATCTTAACAGTTTGTTTACATGTATTAAATGTCATACTAGAATTTTATGCATGAGACATTATCATTTACATTATTATTATTTGATTTGGTTTTCTCTCCGACTCAGCATTCAGTGATCATGTCTCAGTTCCTACCCGTATCTTGGAGACATAACACTTTCCTCAGTATATGAGCTGTTTTTAGCATTGCTTTCATCTCCACATTCCGAATGATGTCATATATCCTAAAGGCCTCCTGTGTAACAGAAAGATTCCTGGAAATATTCCAGAGTGCATCAAATCCAAAAGGGGAGACTTGGACTGCTGATTGGTGTATTTCTTTGATTTGCCTTCTGTACTTTTGCCAGCACCACAATCAGAATGTTCTTATCCCAAAGTGACCTCAATTCAACAGGATCAATTCATGACTACTACTGTGCACAGGTGTTGATTACTCTCCAAGTGCTTGTCAGTCATGACACTCGTATCCCACATGAACTTCAGTGCCTTATTCTCGACTACTGACGATGATGAATGTCCGTACACCTCTCTGCACACTCAAGGCTATACTCCCAACATGGTTCCAAATATCCTGGCATCATCTGTACTCTTTTTGTGTCAATTGGGTACAGCCACTGACAATGTGTTGTACACTTTCAGTAGCTTTCCTACACAGTCTGTACAAGAGCAAGGCAGCTGTTTTTGACAGAATTTATTCCTAAAGCCTGTTCTTGTGCTGCACAAGTCAACACTTCAATTTTCTTCTTCAAGAAACCCTTCCTGAGCTAACTCCATTATTATTATTATTATTATTATTATTATTATTATTATTATTATTTCCTATGATTTCTGTTGTATATTCATTTCTTTCTGGGTCCCGACCAGAGACCTAAGGACAGAAATGGAATCATGACAATTTTTAAACTATTACATTATTTGAAAAAAAGAAAAAAAAAAGATCACACACATTTTACATGGATAAAGCCCTTCGTAAGGTGTGAGGTGTACTTGTGAGTACAATATTTTTGTATTTCTTTAAGGCATGGTCTACCAAGGATTCTTACAATGATTCTATCGGAACCTTTTCCAATCGGAGAGTTCCAATTACAACTGGAATTGTTGATGTCCTCATATGATTAGGTTTTTGTACTTTGATAGATTTTTGCAGATCTTCAAAGATACAATTACAGTATTAAGCAATATGAGTTATATGTTATTTCTCATAGTTTTTAAACAAATTTCTCCCGTTAAGGATAATTTTTGGGGGAGTAAACTATTTTAATTAAAATTTACACGTTATTATGTTTTCTTTTTTAATTAGTATTTAACATGCAAATATATTGATTAATTTATTTTTAAGTAATTTTAGTTAAATGATATTTCTCTTAGATTTTAAACGGATTGATTAGAATATCAATGAATATCCCAAATTCTTCATACCGTATTTTAGGAGTTTTTTTTTTGGTAAATAGTCTAAGTCATGTTAATCACTCTATTGTAAACATTTTGTTAAGTGTAGTTAAGAATAAAAAAGGAAAGTTATAAAAAGAGAAAGACCAAACAAATAAGATATAATGAAGAATTTAAAAGGGGAGGAAGAGAAAGAAAAGTAAGTCGTAAGACGAGCCAATATAATAAATCGCTTTTATTTTTTTATTATATATATATATATATATATATATATATATATATATATATATATATATATATATATATATATATATATATTTTTTTTTCTTCTCTTCTTCCAAAAACCACCCTGTTTTGGCCGCATGTAGGAAGATCAGTACAACCAAGCATATCTGATCTATAACATGGAATAGCCCAAGTGAAGTCTTGGTTAGTTGCCGTTTTCTAGGGGAACTTATATAATGCACGTCCTAAAGCTAGTAGCAAATTTATTCTGGATGCGGGCCGAATACTGATCATATTCGGTCGGGTCGCCCATCGAAGAAGTCTGTTGTTTATTTAGAACCGAAACTTCTAGTGACATGGGAGCAACAACAGTGACGATGCACTTAGAATCGGTACTTAAAGGTGTAATTTTAACAGTCTGCAGGGATTGCCATGTCAATAAGAAAGTACATTCTGTTTTTGTGGTCTCTGATCACGATGTCTGGTCGATTAGCTTCGATTGTTCTGTCTGTGTGTATTCTAAAGTCCCATAAAATTCTTATAGGTCTTATGTCTGTAACCGGGTCTGAGTGGCGTTCATACCAATTTTTTGCAGTTTTCTTTTCGTAAAAGTTTCATATTTTCCAATGCAGATATTGGCCCACTTTATCATGCCGAGTTTTATATTTAGTGGGTGTCAATACCACGCAACCTGATACAAGATGATCAATTGATTCTGGATATTTATCACAGAATCTGCCTTTTGGGCTAACCCAGTATTTGATATTTTTTTAAAGATCTTCAAAGATACATTGCAGTCTGCTGGGACTGTCATGTCAGTAAGCCGGTACATTTTGTCTTTCATTGTTGTGTCTGTGTGTATTGAAAAGTCCCATAAAATTCTTATAGGTTCTATGTCTGTAACCGGGTCTGGGTGGTGTTCATACCAATTTCTTGCAGTTTACTTTCCGTAAAAGTTGCAGATATTCCAATGCAGATATTGACCCACTCTGTCAGGCCAGGGTTTAGTGCCACTACCGTGCAACCTGATAAAAGATGGTCAATTGTTTTGTGGAAGTGTATTATTATTATTATTTAATTCTTCACTTGGAGCATTATGTTTATTGTTGATCAATTCTGATAATTTAACATTCGAGGTATAAATGTAAACCAAATGGTCGGAGTTCCTTTTAGTGCTGTAGAAAGTATCTAACTTCCTTTGACATAAGCTGACAGAAGCCAGACCATACTAGAATTACCTACTCCAAACAGTTCTACCTTTTGGGTGATGAATTATTTTCCACTCTACAAGTTTCCCAACAGACGAAACTTTTCTCACCTGTCGCTACGCTATCGGTATTTTCCTGACAAATATTCAGATTAGCTACAATCCATGGTTTCACCAGTTCAGACATTCACAGCTAGGATTACAGTGCTGTTCGATAAAAGTGACTCACCTGAATTTTTTAATTAAATTTTTTTTCGCCTATTGTTTTTGGGGTCAAACTAATTTTTAATCTTACTAATATCAAGACCCTTTCCCGACCACCTAGTAAAAAAGTTTACTTACCCTAATGTATTCTATTGATAATTATAATTTGAGATATAAATGAGATTTAGGGAAAAACTCTGTGCAAAAAAAGTGATTCACTTATTTCCTGCAACTATTAATCAATAGAAACATAGCCAAACAGCTTTAAATAAAGAATAATAGAGGTATAATTTATTTATAATAGGTAATATACTTCGAAATATTTAATAACCTATGGGTCCTCCTTTATTTTGAATAACCTTTTCAACCCTTTTTGGCATTGATTTGATTAGGTTCTGGCAAATCTCATCTCCAAGCATTGAATTCCATTCGGATATGAAATTCACAATCAAATCCTCTTTGTTGCTCAACTGCTTTCTCGAAAGCTTGTACTTTATAATGCTCCATAAGTTTTCTATGAGGTTGAGGTCAGGAGATTGGGGCGGCCATGTCATAACACTCACCTGCTTCTCATCAAAGTATTCCTTCATCAATTTTGATTTGTGACAGGGAGAATTATCCTGCATAAAAATGAGCTTGGTGGGGTCGATTTGCACCCTTTCAGCACAAGGGAGCAGACAAGACTCTAAAATTCTCTTGTACTGCTCGCTCCTGACGATCTTTTCTTAGGTTTTAAGAAACCTGTTCCATGAAAAGAAAAGCACCCCCAGAACATTATACTGAACGGATGCTTGGCAGTACTTACTGCTAAATTCAAAGAGCTTTCAAAACTTCTTCTTCGGATTTTAGATCACTTATCTTTTAAATTTAGCTCAACTTTCGTTTCATCGGAGAAGAGAACATTTAGTAAAAAAAAAAAAATCAGGTGAGTCACTTTTATCGAACAGCACTGTAGCCACGAATATAAACAGGGTCGAATCATTCTTATTCCTTTTGTATTCCATTGGTAAGGAGTAAGTTCCACTCAGGCAGTTTCTTCCACACAGCAGTTACGTTGTGGAACAGACTCCCGCGAGGAATATTCCTTATGTCTACAACCATAACCTCCCTCTTTAATTCTAAGGTTAACCGCTATATATACTATATATGTTCATACACCCTTGTGCAAATTAATTGAAAAAAACAAATAATTCCGTTATTATTAACTTTTTCCTATTTTTCCAATGAAACATACCCCAGTGCACATGTTAGTACTTATGTCCATTCCACGAAGACTTTCCTTGTAGGTTGACCAGAGATTCTCGATTGGATTTAAATCAGAAGAGTTCCCGGGCCAGTCTATAGTACTTTGATTTACTCACTGATAAGACTTGCCAGTGTGTTCGTACAGCGTTACAATTTTGTGCGCTTTCTTGGAGTAACGTCCATCGCAGACAATGGTCGTAGGACAACTAATCGACAGTCGAGACAATAATGTCTGGGCGTGATGAAAATCTGATGCAATCACGGATAATGTAATATTTTTCAAGGTCAAACAAATTTCATCATACACTCCGAAAATAGATTTATATTACTGCTCAACACTGGAAATGGAATCTGAGGAAAAATAGATATCGATTACACCCTGTCACTCTAGTGGGTCCAAACTTCATCGTATGGCGAAAGAAAGGATACTAAAGCGGTTGTTTCAATTAATTTGCACAAGTATTTATGCTCGTCTTACTATCCTTGTAAGAAATCTTATTCAGTAAGCCTCTAACTTGAATGCCTCTTGGGCCTTGTATTGGATGAACAAGAGTATGAAACTGACTTGAGAATTTCGATAAAAAGCAAGAAAATAAGATGAAAGATAGACAAGGAAGAAATTAATCAAATATTGAATGTTATTAGAATAGTCGAAGATAATCACACAAAATTAAGTAAATAAGAACAAATGAATTATTCAAAGATACAAGTCTAAAAATGAAACAATAGCGTCAAGCTGATGAGAAAAATAATACCCAATGAAACAAAGGAAATATCTATTTAAAAATTAAATTAGTCAAGACTATAAAAATGAGAAAATTTGTGACTTTATCTCATACGAAAGAGGAAATAAATTCCTAAGAAACGAATGAAGAAAATGAAAAGCAATAATTTGTAAAATAACCGCGAAATAAAAAAAGCGAAAAGATCAGTAGAAAATAAAAAATGAAAACAACCCCATATCAAAAGATTCAAAAATTTAAGAAATGAAAAATAAGACTATGCTTTGTTTTGCACAAACCCATATAAATGAATGAAAAAAAAAATGCCACATATAAACTATTTTTATTAAACATAGTAAGGAAATAATTAAAGAAGACAAAAGAAATAATAATGAAAACTAAACATCCAATCAAATAAAAGGGAAATAACTCAAACGCGAACCGTGGACTTAAATGCACGCGTACACATACATCAACAAAATAATATGTATGTCTTCGTTTATTAAAAACGTAAACTTGATTTATATCATTGTCCACAACGTTAACACATCTTCTTCTTCTTCTTCTTCTTCTTCTTCTTCTTCTTCTTCTTCTGCTGCTGCTGCTGCTGCTGCGACCGGTGTTGCTGCTGCTATTTTTGTTACTTTTGATTATGCATGACGTTGTTCAAATCCTTGGACGTTGCTGTCTTTCTCAAGGGTCAGGACATTATCATAAATCAACTGCCACTTTTAATTCTTTTCCTAACGCTCTTCCCTATCGATCCTTGTGCCACACCCCGAAACCACCCTTTCCATTATCCCTGGAGCTCTTCCTCTTCGCTGTCAGCACAATTATCATAGGTACCCGTCCCGCTAAGGTTCATTGAGTTCTTCATCAATCAGTTTATCTTATTTACAGAAATAAGCGTCTCACCTCAGAAGAAATGCCACACTGTTTACGAGGTAGGGGTCAGCCTGTGAAGATGCTCGGACGGAAATGAATTTTAAAAAATTGTCGGTGTACACTCAATGGGAAACACTTCTTCTTCATATTTATTTCTATCGTTTTAGCATTTGTACGAGCAAGGTTACCTGGAGCTGCCTTGTCTAGAATAATTTCGATCATGATTTCTTTTTAAACGGGTTTCATTTAATAAAGAAATTGTTTAAAATGAAAACGGCCATAAATGTTGGCTCCAGCTAGGCGAGAGATCGATTTTCTTGTTTTTATTTTTATACATTATTTACATTATTCGGACTATTGTCCTCATCTTTGTCCCCATATGTATTACAACGTTTCGGCCGTTTTACGCTCCAGCCTTCTTCAGGTGGTTGGAATGTCGAACTGAACCCTTTATTTCGCTCACTGGGGTAGACTGTTCTAGTTCCACGTGCCATGTTTAATGGATGTCAGTTATCGGTTATCTCCTGTTAATTTTCCCTCTGAAAGTTCTCCACTGCCTTAACCGGGTATTGAACTCACACTCTTTGGGTCCTGTCACTGAATCTAACGAACGTCTTTATCCACTGTGCCATGTGCCCTTCATTTTTATGTTGTAATGAGACTTTTGTAACTGTTTTGATATCTCAGTTACTAGACTGGATTCGAGATCACATCAATTTACAGTTGAGTTAGCTAGGTGTTAGCCGTAAATTCTATGCTAACAGTTTCTTTTCTCGCACTTCTCGCTTGTGGAACTCCCTTCCGACTCCATACTTCAAAAATTCAAATGCAATGTCAATCGCTATCTACTGTCCTCCTGATTACTCTTTTCTCTTTCAGCTCATTATTAATGGTTCTCTTCCTAATTCTCCCATATCCTGTAACCCCCTGTGTCATAGTGGCTTTACTGCTTTGCATGGGGTGATACTGATTTTAAAAAATAAATTAGTTAATGAAACCTTTTATTTAAAGATTTATATTTTCTACATAATTAAAAAAAAGAGAATTCTTATTTTGGAAAATGAAGATATGGCGTTTATGGTAACAAAACTTGTGTTCCTTTGAAATGAGGCATTTTATAAAAAAATGTTATGTATGTTTCTGTTGGCTGCCATTTGAAGACATCTATGTAGCCTCCATTTGTGTTCCCTTGTTTTTATTCTCACAGTTTGTCTTTTCTCTATCGCATATACAAAGAAAATCAGGAACCGAGTCTGAAATTCCATTTATTTATGTTTGGGCGGATTTTTTTCGACAGTCATCAACCGGAAACGACAAAGACGACGATTGTCCTTCTCTGATGTTTTTTTAATCTTTTTTTTTTTTTTTTTTTTTTGACTAGATCTTGAATTTAGCAGTTGTTGTCAACAAAGTAACACGTCATTTTCTGGAAGAAAAACCGAAGGTAACATGATACCAATTTTTATTTTCTGCATTCTCTTAAGTCACCACTTTCTCTTTCACACACACACACACACACACACACACACACACACACACACACACACACACACACACACACACACACACACAAAGATCTTCTGAGTGGGTGGAATTATACATCTGTTCAATATGTTTGAAAACAAAATCCAGAAAGAAAAGTTTTTCGAAGAGACCTCCTTGAATACGAGGCTCTCATGCACAGCTTGTTTTTCTCTCTGTGAGTACTTAGTCAGGTTAGGCTTGAGTGTGTAAACCCCTCCTTCGATGAGTATACACGTTCGATACTTGTCGGGTGCAAGGATACGTCCCTGCGCTGGTGGTATCATAGCTATGACTAGTTTGGACCGGCTCTGACTAGCTTGGACCTGCTAAGACCAGCTATAACCAGCTATGACTAGCTTAGACCAGCTCTGATTAGCTTGGACAAGCTATGACCAGCTAAGACCAGCGACCCGAATGAAGATGAAGACACTCGTGTCCCCACGTTAAAATCTGACCTTGTGTCACAACCTGACTCAGTGGGGAGTCAAGTAAATCAGCACCAGCTTATAGGGTCTGGTGAAAGATAATTTTCTTTAAGACCTAAAGAATTCATTCGCTTAAAGCCATTATTTTTATAATTGATCTGAAACTTTAGATATTTCTGAAAGATGTCTGACTCAGTCACGTAAAATCAACCCAGCCTAGTTAGGCTTACAGTCATATCAGGTTCAAACATCAGTTCTCATACGATCACCGAAGTTAAGCATCGTCGAGCCTGGTCAGTACCTAGATGGTGACTGCTTGGGAATATCAAGTTATGTAAGCTTGGGTGTTCGGTTGGTGTTTATATATAACGGCTCAGAATTGAGAATCTGAGAGTTGAGTTCCAATTCCAGTTGACTATATTCAATTATGCTCAACTACTCTTCGGAAAGATATGATTCCATCTCTTCCCCCAGCTATCGGCTAATTAGTAGGACTTAGATCAGTAAATCATTATTTCCCAAAATTCTTAAAATCTAAAAATATTTTCTGGCTTTAAATAAAGCAAGATTGATAATCTGATAGGGAAAGGGGAAATGAAGAATTTGACACCCACATATGGCATATTGAAAGTAGAAGAAGAAGAAGAAGAAGAAGAAGAAGAAGAAGAAGAAGAAGAAGAAGAAGAAGAAGAGTTCAGTTGATTCGATGCCTTCTCGTTCGTGGTTTGAAACCAAATCTGAACTATAAGGAAAGATGGAAATTGGCAGATTCAGACGATTCCCTCTTTTGCCAAAATACCCTGTATAAGAACTGAAGAATGGAGAGTCGAGATCTTCATGATGCCTGTATACATTCCTTCCGGGCAGTTCATGGAATCGCCAGGCCTTTTCTTAATCCTGATTTCATTTGAGTAATGTCTATACACGTTCAACATTTTCGGATTGTGGGGTCAGTTGTAACAAATCTAGTCTAGGAAATCAGGAAATTGAACATAGAATAGATTGCGCTACGAGTGCTTTTGTCCAACACAGTCAGACATCGCAAAAAAGAAAAATATTCACCTGGAAACGAGATTGGTGTTCTTAAATAAACTCGTCAGATCTGGACTCTCATGTGGACATCGTTCAGAAATATCTAAAGTTTCAGATCAATTACAAAAATAATGGCTTCAAGCGAATGAATTCTTTAGGTCTTGAAGAAGATTATCCTTTAACAGACCCTATAAGTTGGTACTGCAAGATCGGAAAAAGATTTACCTAATAATAAAACCACATCACTTAAAGATTTCCAACAGCAGTAACAAAAATTATGTAGCACATGTAATTAAGAAAGAAAAAAAAGCGATAATCAAGCTGTTGAAATTCCACAGTCCCTAAAACAAAAGGTTAGGAAAGAAACTTCGGCCACAATTACTAAAAGTGATAACAGAGGATGTGAGAAATCTGAATTCCTGAAAACATTTTTCAAGAAAAAGTTTTTAGAATTTTCGACTGTCAGTGACGCAGAATGTTCGTCCAATGATTGCTGAGAGTTTCCTGTAGACAAACGGTTATTTTTCCAATGTTATCATTATCATCTGCACGTTGAACGAATCAAAGAATGTGGATTATTATCAACGGATTCTCGGCCAACTTTAAGTCGTTGGCACCGAAATTTATCTGGGCTTCGCTCACTGAATTATCCCCCAAAGCCTTCTTAATTATTCGAATAGTTTCCGCGTAGGAATTTCCAAGTTTCAATTAAAACCTGATGCATATTCAATGTGAGTTCAACGTTGCACAAGTTACGTAATTCATTAGCGCTACAGAATAACGGATGTTCGTGTCCAAAAGTTTTGCCCATAGAATAGATCGACGTATTATATAGAGAAATATCTGAAGACAAACTCAATTGAGGGCGGCAAACGAAGTTGAGCTCAACTTGATCAGTCTTTTATGTTGAATCAGTGATCATTTCACGACTGAAGAATGAACACGATAAAGAATCGCACGTAGGAGCTTGTTAGTGGCGTTGATAAATCGGGCAACTCTAGAGTAGGACATTGAAATTTATGACGAATGATTTCCTTCGTTTTCCCCTACCAGCAAATAAATAGAGTCTCTTGGTTAAAGAATGATACTATTTCACCATGGACGATATTAGTATATAAAGGAATAAAAATAACAAAGATCGTATTTCACCCCAAAACAGCTGACCGAGACAATTCTGGTAGATAACGTTTTTAACAACAAGAAGTTTTTCTAATCTTAGTGCTCAGTATCAAGCGATAGAGTATGGATAATAATAAGATAAATTGGTTCATTTATAACACGCACTTTTTAGCAGAATATTTATTAGCTTTTCTTGACCCTTAATAATAAATTATGAATGTTTATTAGCTTTTTCTTGAACCATAATAACGTCGGAAACGATGTTTTGAATAATTCCAGCAAGCAATTACCGTTACGCTATACCGCATCTTCGACACAGAGATACAATCTTTGAACTGAGTTCAAAATTCTTCTAACGATGTTCGTGTTCATATCAGAATAATGCCTTCGAGAAAAGCATGTACCGAATTCTCTTTACGCTTTGTGACATCACGTGTTATTTTGAGAATAAAGGTTTTGTCACTGGTTGGCTAGGGACAGTTGACAGAGAATAGACTGACTGTATTCGTACTTAAACAAATTTCTCCAAAACCAAACCTTACCTGCTCATGGCGTAGACTCATGATCACCTTGTGTGGGGTAGAGTCTGATGACAGAAACTGAATTCGTCAAACCGAGTTCAAATTCCGATAAAATCTGTTGCATTCATTTTCGCACAAATGCCATTTCTCTTCTCACCACCACTTACGGGTTCAGTAGGAGAACAAATTTGGCTTTTGAGCCGTAAGTGGTAACCACTCTAGGAGAAGGAATACAAAATAAAATAAAAATAAAAACAAGGAGAAGACAACGGTAAACCACGCCACTATATTAAACCCAAATTCATGATATTGAAGCGAGGGAAGATGTGAAGAGCCATGATCACCTACCTCCTGATGGGATATGGCTTTTTCAAAAACAGTTTTAA
The DNA here is from genome assembly GCA_903632075.3 of Acanthosepion pharaonis. Lineage (NCBI taxonomy): Eukaryota > Metazoa > Mollusca > Cephalopoda > Sepiida > Sepiidae > Acanthosepion > Acanthosepion pharaonis. Next base: position 719,311 of record CAHIKZ030003205.1, read on the forward strand.
CAGGAGCTACTATATGTACGTGTTTGTATGTGTGTGTGTGTGTGTGTGTGTGTGTGTGTTTTGTTGTTGTTTTGAACCTCAGCGGAATGCACTGATTAGAAATCTGGCTTCATTCCCAGTTGATTAGTTTTTCAATAAAATTTTGAATCCGCGCCAAACATTTCTAAGCTCAGTAATCAGAAGTTTGCCGTTTTTGCTCTTGTCTGATGCCATTGTGAATGTTTGAGGAAATTTCTGGACAATTTGACGCTATACTATCTTTGTACTCTATTAGTGGAGTACTTTTAACATATTTTATATTCCAGTGAATTATCATTACAATTCATCAACTTCTGTTAAATTTCCCCGCAACATCATGAAATGAAGTGGCTTTATTAGAGAGTTCGCTTCCAGCTAAAAGCCAATCTTTTGAATGCTGATTTTCAAGGCAAGCATACTTTACTTCAACAGGAATTTGGAAACGGATCCATCTTCCTAGCCCTCATCATAATTACGGCTTTCTAAAATAGGTTTTAATATATCTTCAGTAAACAAAACTAAAAGTTATGGACGATGTGATCAAAGGACTTATCAATGACACGCGTTGTTGAATTAAGGAAATGACCGTAAATTGGCCAGGTCACCTGATTATACATTACGTAGTCTTGACCGTGGAGCGTACAGAAAGTAACCAGTAGACATCCAAAGAGCAATATTAATGACCGGGTACTCTTTCTCTGCCTTTCCAGCCGACCAGAAATTGTCAGATGAAGAGGAATTATCAAAGACCGGGGAGAAGTTTGAACCGGATGATAGGCGAATCTATCTATTCCTGTATAAAGATAAAGAAACATTGCTTTCTTGCCATTCTAGGTACGAATGAAGCAAAGTTTAACCAAATGGAATTATCTTGTATCTTTGCATTATTTTCTGAAAAAGGAAGCTTAGAAGCAAAAGAAGGAAGAAGAAAAAGCCATTCTACGACTTTTGTGTTATATTACAAGTAACAATTATATTATTCACGATTATTGGTTTGCTTTGTTTTGTTTTACGGCATGGTTTGCTTTTTGTTTTACGGCATGGTTTGCTTTGTTTGTTTTACGGCATATCAGCCGCGATTGATAATGCCGACAAAATTTTTATTGCTGGTAATATTTTTCCAAAAATGTATTGCTGGTAATATTTTTTTTCAAAAATGTACTACTGGTAATAATTTCTCCGAAAACAAAATTGCTGGTACTATAACACATTTTTATACTTTCATAGTGTTTTGACTCCTTTGGTGGTGGTGGTGGGGGGTAACTATTTTCCCATAGTTGGTACCCTAACAGGTGCTACTACCTCGGGTCATGGTGGACCTGGGAACATCAGCAATTAATAGGTGGTTACATGCTCCTCAAAACCTCCTGATCAAAGTACTTGCTGTCGGATGTAGTTTATCGTCTTACCCAGAACGCCTCATTTAATGTGGGGTGGTGGAGGTCTTACCCTTCTGCAGAGGTTCAATCGGTGTATTCTGAAGACCCAGCCGGCAGGGCGCCATGATTATTGAAACCGATAAACGTTGGTCACTAGACATGACGGAAGTGTCGACTGCAAAGTACTTAAGCGATTTTATGTCTTAATAGTTCACTTTTTCTTATTCATTTTGTTTATTACTTTTATATTTGTATATTTATATTTAATCTACATTCTTAATTAACAACGTCATATCGAAACCTTCATATGGATGACATCCATGGCGCCAATCTCGTTCAAAAAAATCTAATGTCTCAGCTGTATAGAACAGCTTTCTCAGATCAATAGTTAAAATGGCTTTGAGAAAATGAAGCCTGTAAGTCTATCATCCTTTGTCGGACATTGAACACTGGCGCTACAGAATCATAAAGAAATGTACCAAGTAATAGAAACCAGATCACTTGAGGACTTTCAACAGCAACAATTAAAATGGTTATTGCATTTAACTCGACGAAAGAACAATGATATTATGATGTTGACTACATTACTTCAAATAAAAGGTAAGGAAGGAAGAGAACATTAACTAAAAAGAGAGATAACATTTACTGGACTCGAGAGACACACTTCCCTGATAAAAATATTTGAAAAGATTTTATAAATTTCAGCCGAAAGTACCATTGCCTGCGTGGTCAATGAATACCGAATGTTTCCTTGTAAGGAAACATCTAATATAACCGTTCATTATTCTCTCATTAATTGCAGAAATCTCTGTGGAAGAATCATGAAGTTATTTTAGTTTTCAGCACCGCTCCAGGGTATTTCCACGAATCCATATCGTAAATAGAAGTACGACTACATGTTCGTCAGTAAATTCTTTCTCTTAGGATTACTGTATCGTCGTTATGTCATCAGTAAATGTCTTATCTTGTGTAGAAATTGAGCAATTTCCTCTGAGGTGAGACGAGGTGAAGACAAAATTATGCAGCCAACCTATAGTCAGCAAAACTTGTCTGCTATCCGAGAATATTGTTTTGATGTTTCGCAAACGCCATTTTCTGATCTCACCTTATCTCATTAAAATGATCAAATTTATTTCTGTGTATTTTTTTTAACAAAAATTTCCTGCTCAATATTTTAAGAATGAAATAAGAAAAACAGAAACAACAACGCGCCAAGAACAAATATAAAAATCTCAAATTAGCTTTGAACTGGTTTGAAAATTGTTTCGATTACAACCTATCAAATATTTTTTATAATTTTGAGTAGGGATTCATATTCTAAGCCTTTATGGAGCTCATTCTTCATGTTATGATATTACCGTAGCATTCTACAGCCTTTCCGAGTTTTAAAGCAAGAAAGGGGGCTGGAGAGGATCCAACTGTTGGGTCTGTAAAATGCGTCTGCTCCCATATATAGGGATAGGTTATCTAATATGAGGCGGTATCCCATTGCTTAATTAAACTACGTGCAAGAAAGGGCAGGCGATTCGGACCTGCTTTGAAGCGACACGCAAAGAATTCTCTCCACTGCCAAGTTTACCAGTTACCACCTGGTATATTCTTAATATATAGGAAAGGACATTATGTTTATATTAATCCTGGGACTTATGTTTTAAATGTAAAAAATAACTTTATTAAATGTCTATAATGATTTCATTCTTATGCATGATAGCCTCAAAGCAAAGTGGGACAACCACAGTACCACTGTACATAAATTAGAATCATCCGTATTTCATGGATAACCTTGTATAATATCGTCTGAGTGCAATATCTATTACGATGTTCTATTCAGCATTTTGTTCTGTTAAAAACGATAAATATTTTCTTTCTCTGGATGATGCATCATGTTTTTGCTTTTGTTCGCGTAGCCGAGTGTTTAGAACGTCTGCTTTCCCACCATGAAACCCGGGTTCAAATCTCAGTAAGGTCAACTTTTCAGGAAGGCAATCCTTTGAAAATTGTCTGTATACTATATAACTGGTTGCCCCAATCCTTGTGAGTGAAATTAGAAGGAACTGTGCGAAGGCCGACGATAGTTGTACTAGAACACAGTAACAAGTCATCTTGACCGAGGGTGTGAGCGAGTTGTCCTTCAAACTGTTGATCATGCAATATTTCTATGCTTTTTCCCAGAAATTGCTACTGAAGTCTGCACAGCATAGTTGCAATATAAACTACAGATAGGCTTTAGGCACAAATATCTGTTTTGATTGTGTTGTGCTAATTGCATATAACTTTTTTAAAATAATGTATTTACATGATGGGTTTCTCTATTTCCAGGAAATTCTTCTATATATTTTTCTGTGTTTGCCTTTGGGTCATACAGTAGTTTCATATAATATGTTGGTTTGTAAACAGATAAATTGTATTGGGCACCTTGCACTTTTGAGGTTACAGCTTGTAGTTGTGTATGTTTTCGATGGATTAGTGATTTTCTATTGCCCTTTTTTTATGGTTTTAGCATGTTTTTGCTGCAGCTGCAGCTACAGCATTTTTCTGTATTTATATTTTATATTTTTTGAACCATATCATGCTTCTGTTCGGTTGCATTTTTGTCCCGTTTGGTGTCAATTTAAGTTTCACTCAAAAACCATTGTCTTTCTTTAGCATTTCATAATATTTACACACACACATACACACATATGCACACACGCACACATACACATTTAACACACACACACACGCACACACACACACATATATATATATCGTTTGATATACCTAAAATGTAACTTGTAAGTTTTTTATTTAATTTTTGTTGTGTCCTTAAAAGGAAAGAGTGTGTGGATTTCCAAAGAACAACAACAGCAACAAATAAACAAAAAACAAAAAAGAAAGGAAAAAAAATGTAAACTTATAAGGACACAAGTAAAACAATATTGCAAAATATAACTTGTCCGCCATATTTAATGAAACATATGTAAAAGAAGGATTTTTTCCCAACTATATAAATATAGGAATTCTGATTTTGTATAAAAACAAGTTAATGGACTCAGATAAAAAAAAAATGCGGAAGTAGATGAAAAAGAAAGAGACAATATGAAAAAAAAAGGGATTTAGTTAATGAGATGTATAGCGTGACAAAGAAAGAAAATAAGCAAGATAAAAAGAAAGAAAATATATGGGTGAGAAAAAGAAAGACATCAAATAAAAGAAGCAAATATTTAGAGTAGAGTGAACGTAAGAAAGGAAGCAAAATAAAGAAAGAAAATATGGATAGTGAGAAAAATAAAGACGACAAAAATAAAAAAAAGTCAAAATTTGAAGCAAATATTTAAAGCAAAAAGAAAGTAAAATGAAAGAAAGATATGTGAGCGGTGAGAAAATAAGAACATCAAATAGAAGAAGCCAAACTTTTAAGAAAAAGACAGAAAGAAAAAAAAAGAAAAAATATGATGTTGGTGAGAAAAGTAAAGAGGAGAAATAAAAGAAAAAAAATAGAAGAAAAAGAAGTGAAAAATGAAAGAAAATATGTGGGAAGGCAGAAAATTAAAGAATAAGAAAAAGACCAAAAACATTAAATCAAAAAAAAAAAAAAAAAAAAAAAAAAGAAAATCTGCGGCTGGTGAGAAAAATTAATAAAAAGAGGAAAAGTGTAAATATTAAAATCGGGAAAGGTTAAAATAATGACAAAACATTCTCTAGAAATAAATTGTATAGGGTCGTTTTAGAAACTTCTGGAAGATGTCCAAAAGCAGTGTATGGCATTGCTGGAAATGATTCTGGGATCGGCGGTTGTCAACTTGCGATCGATGTCATCTTACAGTGAATGGAGACAGTAGCAGACGGCTTGATTTTATAAGAGACGCACTTCCGGCTCCCAGTCACCTGCCGCCGGAACCCGTTGACCTTGATACACAAGCGGCACCCTAAGATGTTGACTCTTTTAGCATTTCGACACCGAAGGAGATGAATAACGTGCTCAGAAAACAAGAAAAGTCTATCACCGTAAAAAAGCGATATTCTTTCCTCTATTTAAGGTCTAGAAAATTAAATGGATTCAATACCGTAGTGTCGATAGGTGGCATAACCATTTCTAACCATAAAACTTGGGCTGTTATTTTGGAGAGCTACATTATTTTCCACGTCTACTTAGGAGCACAAGTGGCATTTTAAAAATCAAAACTGTGATCAAACACATTACGGCGAGGAATTACTTGTAAAAGATCCCTTTTGTGTTCATATAATATTTTATTTAAATTCCTTGAAGTTTCTCCTATGTATCCTTTATGGCAATTATTACAGGTAATAGAGTAAATTCCTTCAAGCTTTATTATTTTGTTTAGTTTTAATTAAGTCTTTTGTCGTTTTAGAAGTAGTTGTAATAAATTTAATACTGAGCTTAGATAAATTCTTTTCTATTGTAGTTGTGATAGAATTGGTTGGTAGAATAATATATTGTTGGGTCTGTCAGAATGGTCCATGATTTTATTTTGAAATATTTTATGAACCTTTTATTTCGCGTTATGTATTAAATAATTAGGAGATTAGAAGACCTTAAAATATTTTTCATGTATTTCTCCTCTTCATAAAAATATTGAAGACTACAAATTGTGAGTGCTCATAAATAGAATCCGACGATTATACAGTATTTTATTTTGTTATGGTGAGAATAGAAATTTATGAGATCATTCTTTTTTAGTTGAGTTGTGAGGAACAATTAGTTTTAGGTAATTGCCATAACGGTCTAACATGATATCTAAGAAAGTTTTTCATTCGTCCATGTCAATTAAATTTGACATCACTAAAACTGTAGTGATTAGGTGTCACAATGTGGTTCACTCATTACAGATATTCCAAACTAAAAAAAAAAAAGTAGGACATTAAACTCTCTCAAATTTAGCCCGAACACCCTGTATGAATAACGCAGCAGGAATATATTGGAAATGCAAAATTATTTAATGTTCAGTACTTTTCAAAAACAATTAGCACACACACACACACACATATATATATATATATATATATATATATATATATATATGGATATAATCAAATGGATAAGTTTAGGTAAATGCAAGAGCAAGCGTTCGTATGCATATATATATATATATATATATATATATATATATATATATATATATATATATATATATATAGTGTAGGAAAAATAGTGCTCAATGTTAAATAACAGAGCTTTTTTTAATATAGTAAAAAACTCAGATTTAGGCCCAGATTAACATTTAAGATTAAAAAAATAATATAATTTTAATTTAAAAACTGATGCTGTCATTAAAACTATCGTTTGGAGATCAAGGTTGTTAACTCTATTTTTGTATGAAAATCAAAAATGAAATTGATAAAATTAATAATATTAATAAAATTATTAATATAATAATATATAAATAAATAATATGAATAATCCAAATTTCTTAAACAAGAAGTGACTTAATGAGCACATACTTACCTAGAACTAAATTTGTACCCAAGCACGTTGACCCAGATTAATATAGTCTAGCCGTGCCCGGGGACCTCAAATACGTGTAATTATATTATTTATTATTATCATAACTATTTTTATTAATATTCTTACTATATCTACTATATTACTATTGTTACTGTTATTATTTGACCTTAATGCATTTAACATTTATGCTAATTTATTATTTTCATTATTACTAATATTGCTTTTTTTTTACTATATAACCATTATTATTATTATTCTCTTCATCTAACTTTTAATTTTACTGTCAGAAAATATTATTTATTCATTCTTTATTTATTATTCATATCTTTTATTTTATTTTTATTTATTTTTATTTTATGTAGTATTTTTATTAGTATCTTAATTTTATCACTGCATATTTTATTCATGTTATTAATTTTATTAATATTATTAATTTTAGTAATATTATTAATTTTATTAATATTATTAATTTTATGAATTTCATTATTGATTTTCATACAAATATAGAGTTACTCCCTTGATCTACAAAAGTTCTTTTTTTTTTAATGATAGCGTCCATTTCTAAATTAAAAGTGTGTGTGTGTGTGTGTGTGTGTGTATTTCGCGTCCGCCATCTTCTACTCCTTGTTTTTACCACCATTATATTCTCATCAACAATTACCCGACACTATCATCATCATCATCATTAAAATCGTCATCATCATCTATTATAATTCGAAGCCCATCATCATCAACATCAGCTATAATTAAATCATCATCATCATCGTCATCATCAGTTATAATATAAATTATCATCATCCTCATCATCAGTTATAATTCGAAGCCCATCATGATGAACATCAAAAGCGCTACCATTACGCCCATACACACCGACATCATGACAATAATCAATCACTACCATCATGGCATCATTCTCTTTAGCATTATCAGGATCATCTGAATAGTTAATACCATCGTTCACATTCTAGTTAGTGTTGAAACTGACGAAGACAGTGTTTCCCGCCTCCACATTCGGAACGATCATTTCTTTCCCTTAGCACTTAGCTTAATGTTTTCACCCATTGTCCTATTCATCCCCACCCCCAACTCCTGATCGATGAGTAACGATCCAGTATATAAGCAATCAATATCAATATTTGCTAATTACTCATCATCTAATCTATATATAGACATATAAATATGCGTATATATATATATATATATATATATATATATATATATATATATATATATATAATATAATTATTTATTTAAAAATATGCTTCAAATCGCGACATAAGAAGTCCCATGTTTCAAAACAAGCGCCGAAAACTTCAATATAATTATTTAAATTAAATTGAGTTAAAATAAGCTCTGTTCCATCTTCAAGCGAAATTTTTTTTGGGAAGCTAACCAGTTTCTTCCTATTTTCTATATATTTTCACATATATATATATATATATATATATATATATATATATATATATATATATATATATATATATATATATATATATATATATATATATATATATATATATATATATATATATATATTTATACACACATATATATATATATATATATATATATATATATATATATATATATATATATATTTAAGGAAAAGAGCTTATAGTAGTTCCAATGAGAGAAAAGTGTGTATATTAAAAAAGAGAGAAGCCGCAAAAGTTTTTTGGTTTGCAATGTGGATTTAAGAAAAAATATGTTTTATTTTCCATAATTTTGCTACACGTGTTTCCGGTCTCGTCACCGTCATCAGGCAAAGGGTGGAGATTTTCACATATTATTAAAAATAATTCATTTTCTTCTTTATGTTTTTCGATGTTAAATATTCTCGATATGAGACATTCTCTTTTTTGTGTTAGTGATCCAAATGTCTTTCTTGAACTGGCAGAGAAAAGTTCTGCGTGAAGGGTTATAAAACAATTAAGATTGGTCCGAGAAATGATGAAGTAGTTAACAGCATGATTATCTTTTAATGACTCCTGTGTGTTCTTAGATCTATTTCCATTTTCGTGTGCTTTTGTCAGCATGCATGTTTATACGTGTATATCCCCTCATCATACATACACACTGTCTCACTACGAGGAATCAGTGAACACATCTGTACACCCACACACACATACAAAAACACACGCACATACCGTCCAAGGAATCAGTACACATACACACATACACACACGCATACTACCCAAGTTACATGGAGTCAGTATACATACACACACATACATACACACATATATATGTACACACATACACACATACTTCCTAAGTTGTATGGGGTTTGTGTGCATGCCTGTGAGTAGTTCTCCTGCTTTTGTCAATATGTTTATATTATATATATATATATATATATATCTATACACCTTCGTGCCCGACAAACACCCGCATGTGAGCGTGCGTGCATGTATGTAAGTGGTTTATTTGTATTTGGTCACTATGCGTGCATGTTGTGTGCTTTTGCGTGTGGTGTTATGATCTATTTAGTTCTAGTGATATATATATATGACTTCTTGCATTTTGTGCATTTGAGTACATAAATCACATTTTTGGAGTTGTAGTTTAAGTTTTTATTTATTATGAATGTCATTTTTGCGTTTTCAAAAGTGTAGGAGTTTCCTTCTATAATGATGTCACAAACCCCACATCTTTTTTTGTTGCATTTTGTGACTCCCTGTATTGTGTGTTGGTTAAATTAAGATGAGGTTAATATGTGTTTTAGGTTTTTAGATTGGCGTTTGCTTTTAATTGTTTTGGTAGTTTTCAGTTTATTTTTCAGTTTATTATTCTTGCTAAGTAGGTCTATTTTTTTTTTTAATTTCTGTGAATAGTTCTGGATTCTTTTTGTTGTATGTTGAGACATATGCTAGTGTTTGTTCGACGTTACGTTTCATTTTTATCTCTAAGTTGGTCTAGAGGATTTTTTGGGGGAGTTCAAAACCTTTGTTTATTGGTGTTGTGGGGTAGCCTCGTTTTTTTAGAGTTTTATGTAGTTCTTCTAAGCGGGTTTTTCGGAGGTGTTTATCAATCACTATAGTACAAACCCTACGTGCTAGAGAATAGGGGATGGATTTTAGGCAGCTTTTTGGGTGATGGCTCTTGAAATGAAGGTATTGTTGGTTGTCTGTGGGTTTGTGGTAGATATCTGTGAGTATGTGGTTGTTTTTATTTCTAATGAGTATATCTAAAAATGGTAATTCGTTAAAATTATATTCTTGCGTGAATTTGACTTTTGGGTGAAAATTTTGAAGTAGAGTGTGCAACTGGTTAATATCAACCCATGAGGATTTCCAGAAAATGAAGCAATCATTTAAGTATCTTTTCCAAGATTCAGTGAATTGGGTTTTTATATTTATATTTTCTCCATATATTTGTTCTATTCTTTTATAGAGGTTTTCTTCTAGGTAAGCTAATGTTAAGGTGGCATATGTTGGTGCCATTTTTGTTCCCATTGCAGTACCCAGGGAGATAGGGGAGTAGCAGTGGCCTGCCCGTTCTCACGACCTCAGTCCTTTGGATTTTTTTTCTGTGTGGCATCCGAAAATAATTGGTTTGTGCAGCAGACATGAATAATGCAGAGACGCTTCATCAACGTGTCATGGGGGCCTGCAAAACTATTTAACATTATGAAGGATTATTTGAAAGGGTCCGCCAATGATCCGACGAGTACATGCGTATGTAGAAGTAAAGCGGAGGACATTTTGAACATTTTTTATGAGTTGTTGTGCTAAGGTACAACGATGAGCTTTTAAACATATGTTTATATGGACATTTTACCTTGTTTTGGCGCCCGGAATCCATCCCTAAAGTTTGTTAAAGTATTTTTGAATTGTATCTTCGATTG
>CAHIKZ030003205.1:732500-902500 GCA_903632075.3 Acanthosepion pharaonis
TGTATATATATATATATATATATATATATATATATATATATATATATATATATATATATATCTTCCTTTATTATAATTTCATCATATAGACAAAACCATTTTACTCACTAAAAAGATGCAACTTGTTTCAATGTATTTCGACTGCACTTCGACGGGTGAGAATCTTTGTAGTGAGTAAAATGGTTTAATCTATTAGGATAAATCGCTCTACTATCGGTATCGAGCCTCCTTTTGGATTAATGCTGTGAACGTTGTAATTTATATATTACTTTTGTTTTCATCGCATAGGATATATATATATATATATATATATATATATATATATATATATATATATATATAATATCTTTGCATAAGAGAGTAAAGTAGATATATTTCTATCTCTTTCTACTTTTTCTGCTGTCTCTATATATACTTTTTAATATCATGTTAAATAACAGAATACATTTTCAATTCTATATCTCCGATGAAAAGCTAGTCATGGCATTATCATTAACTTAAAAATTAATATTTAACAGCTTATATAACAGTCATTACTCATAAATAATATAATTGTTGTCAAGATTTCAGTTTGCTTTTCTCTCGCGTTTCATTGTCTTTTATATTTCACTTTCACTTTCACTTTTAGTGCTACGTATTATCCGAGTTTTACTTTCATTATGGCAATAAATTTACGACTCACTAAGTTTTTACCATTTTAGTATATTTTTAAAGATCTCTTCCATTAGACGCTCTACAATTTGTAATATTTTTTCTATTTTAAATTTAAATTCGTAGCAATGAAAATTAATACAATTTTTTCAACGTCGATCCATCAATAGAAATCAACGCTTCGATAAACGTGAAATGGTTTCGAAAAATGAATTTCATCATATCCAGAAAATATGGATGTAAGTTTTTCGTTCTGATATTCAAAAGTCTTATTCTACTCGATATAATTTAAGTGCTTACTCAGCTTGCCTTATTCTGGCTCAAGGTCTGATAAATATATTTTAAGGAAACGGTAAAGCAAAACTTCCATCAAGAAATGATTGGCAGCGGGAACATAATTCTAAAGATAAGCTTGGAGAAGAGCTGAATATTTGTTATTGTTCTGGTGGATTGTTAAAAGACAAATCAAGTTAATAAAAAAAATTAATCTCGATTAAATATTTACGCAGCTGTGGATTGCTTTGTAGATAAAATGATTCTATATTGTTTTAGTGTTTACGTATTCAAACCAAGCTAAAAGCCTGCATTTTGAAGAGTAGTTTCCTGCCAGCTTAATTTTCACCACTTGTAAAACTAGCCTAATATAAGTTGTTTGTTTTATTTAGCTCGATGTTTACAAAAGTCAACTTTGAACTCGCTCATCAAATAATGGAATTCATTCTAGGAAAGAAGCACTAATGTGAACACCGTTGGAAACTGATCTCAGAACATGCAACAATGTCAATAGCAAATGGAACGAAATAGTGAAAATTCACGAGTTATACAAAGGGAGGTAAATGCGTAGAAATCCGTAACACTAACGTTAAAACAAAGCATTTATTTCATGTAATATATATTTTAAACATAATCTCTTTCTTTGTCAATTCACTTTAGTCACGAATATACTGCTGCCTTAATCAGTTCATTAATTTCGAAGAAAAGTGTTTATTTTCTGAAATAAATATTTATTTCTCGACATAAATTTCAGTGTAAATGCACTTAATTCATTGCTGAATATTAATTCCTTAAATGTTGCATTATACAGTGAAAATTTAAGATCAAGATTCAGTAAATAACTATGTATTATATTACCGATTATTGTTTTAAACTCGTATCCTTATTGTATTTGTAATTTTTACGTTAACTGCCGACCATAGACAATCCTTTTCTTCTTAATTGTCAGTGCACTTCTATAGCAAGAACATTCACACTGATTTTCTGTAATAAAATAATTTCCATAACTATTGCAAAATCATTGTCCGTATACGTACATTGTAGATATAATAATCGCAATATTTTGTGAGAAACGCTTAATTCTAAATGAAAGAAGTACATTTTCTTCCGAATTTTCAATTCTATTGCAAAATCTTTTAAAATTCGTTTTGATAGAAAAAATATTTAACTACTATTACAAACCCACTAACAGCACATATAGATCATATATATATGTAATACATATAGATTATATATAATACATATAGATTATATATAATACATATAGATTATATATATATGTAATACATATAGATTATATATAATACATATAGATTATATATATATATATATAATACATATAGATCATATATAATGCATGTGATTATATATATAAAAATATAGATTATATGTAATACATATAGATTATATATTTATAATACATATAGATTATATATATAATATATATAGATTACATATAATACGTATAGATTATATATAATACATGTAGATTATATATAATACATATAGATTATATATATATAATACATATAATTATATATATATAATACATATAGATCATATATAATGCATATAGATTATATATATAATACATATAGATTCCATATAATACGTATAGATTATATATAATACATATAGATTATATATAATACATATAGATTATATATATAATACATATAGCTTATATATATACAATACATATAGATTATATATAATACATATAGATTATATATATAATACATATAGATAATCTATTATACATATAGATTATATATATAATACATATAGCTTATATATATATAATACATATAGATTATATATATTACATATAGATATTAGGTACCTCCATTAGGTCACGTAAAAAAGCAGCATATCACGATGAAAAAAGGCCCATAACTCAACGAAAACAAAGTTTTGTCATCAAAATGTTGTTATTAATAGAAAGTTAAAGCATTAAATCTATTATTTACAGTAAGAAACATATTCTGGTATTTTTCTGATAGAAATTATATAGATTGGAATGTCAAATATATGCTCGAATCTTTTTTGATTTTCTTAAAAGCGGCCATTTTCTTAAATTTTAAGAAATTTGTAAACAAAAAAAAAATTTGATTTTAAACTTCTTCCTAAAATAAATTTTATATTTTTGACACGTTATTTGAGTAAAATTAGAAAATTTAAAGTTAAATTAATCTGATTTGAAACAAATATTACTTATGACATAAAAAAATTGTACCCAAACATTTCTTAACAATGTGTCTGAATTTTTTCATGTCTTTATTCACGTTATCGATGTTATCGAGATGTTAAGAAGTGAAGACAGCTATTATGGATGATCAAATTTGACATAATTTTACGAAGTAAGCAAACGCGTTTTTTTTATTTTTAACTAGTAATTTTTTAAATATTAACATTTTTTCAACAATTATGTAATTTTATTTAATACTTTTTTTTAGTCTGGGTTTCGTTTCTTAGGTTCTTAAATCTTTTTATCTTATTTAACAACTTACTAAATTAAACAAAAAATTACTTCAATGAAATATGACCCAAACTAAAATAAATACCTAAAATAAAAATATTTAGTAAAAAAGCAATTCACAAAAATTAAAACTAACTTAGAAATTTTGAAAGGACTTTTTGCAAACACGTTGACGATGTGAAAGAGAACTGAATATTGAAGGGAAATAATTGCAGTGCGTCAGACGACAATCAAATCACGTGACCTTTTTAAGGATTATGTTTCGATTCTCCATAAATAGAAATTAGGAATATTTTTTTCACTAAAAATTATTTTTAAAATTATTTTAAAAATAATCGAGTACAAACGAGCTTTACAAATTTCGATTCGTAAATTTACTTTTCCATTAACGTTATCATTGAATTACGTGTATAAAAGCAATAAAGAATTTTAGACGATTTTTGAAGTACTAATAAGTTAATATTGTATTAATAAAAAAAATTCATTATTCATCGAAAAAAAATTATTTCTTCACAAAATAATGTCCTTAATATAACCTATTTACAAAAGCAAGTCAAAGCTTTTCTAATTAATTAATGTCATAGTTTTACATGTTTTTTATAATTCAGAGCAGACTTTCTATGAAACCGCTAAATGTTAAAAAAAAAAACAAACAAAAAGACTGGTGATTTACTTTTTATAAAGAGTCCTGTTTTTAAATAATAAAACAAATCCCATGGTTAAAGATTTAATTTCTCGAAATTTTATGAAAATATGTAAGGGGGTGGAAAAATGTTAAAAAAATATCTTTTTAACAAGATTTCCCCCCCCACAAATTTCGAAAATAATTTCATTCATTTTTGAATAAGTCCTGAAAGTTTCATTAAAATCCGACAATTATTTGATTTTTGCAAGAATTTCCAAATAAACGTGTGTTTTCCTCGGGAAAAGCGCAAAATAAAACAAACCTTTTTTCTCTTTTACTGCGCTGTCGTAAAAAAAAACAAAATTTTTAATTAAAAATTTCTACGTGCTAGAAAGGAGTAAAAAATTTCAAAAAATAACAGAAAAATATTTTGGTCTTTCCTCTTAATAACAACATAAACATTTTGATGACAAAACTTTGTTTTCGTTGAGTTATGGGCCTTTTTTTATCGTAATATGCTGCTTTTTTACGCGACCTAACTTATATATATATATATAATACACCTATTCTTCAAGTGAAAATTGCTTTAATTTCTTCTCAATGATAATAATTTCACTTATTACATTCCATGAAACAAACTGAATATAGAAATATTGCTCAAATAATGTTTTGCTAAAAAGGCATCCAATATTTGTATATTATTAGAGCTTGGTTGCTTAATGCAGCAAACGTATGACTCTAGGAGTTGGTGTAGAGGTAAAGTCAGTGGGCAATATTAAGAAAATTCTATTTTTCGTTTCAGAATAGCTGAAGTATAACTGTACTCGTGATTAATGTTCTCTCTTACCCTCTACTGCGAAATAAATGTGGAATATTCTATAGAACTATTAAATCTGTATTGATTCATTTTTCTCCGGGATTATAAATTGGATATATATATATATATATATATATATATATATATATATATATATATATATATATATATACAAACACACACACACACATATATATATACACATATATACACACACACACATATATATACGCACACACACACACATATATATATATATATATATATACACAAACACACAAATATATAAACACACACACATATATATATATACACACATATATATACACACACATATATATATACGCACACACATATATATATACACACACATATATATGATTTAAGATTTAAGAATATAATCGTTCAAAAGTAACAAATATTTTCATATAGTGATCAATATTAAAAATATTAAAATAAAAAAACCATTAAAAATAGGGCATTGTTAATATGATAAAGTTATTTAACTACTGTAAATATCAATTTAACAAAATCAAAAATTGATATTTAAGTAACTTTATCATATTATATATATGCATATATACTTTGTTTATACATTATTTGTATTGATACAAATATTTAAGTAAATGCTCTGTGTATAATAAACAGTATTAACAACATTTACCAACCTTAATGCCCAAGAAATCTCAAAGATATTATGTGTCCTCGGAGAGGATTCGAACCTGTATCCTACACGGAATCATCACAAAAAAATTATAATCATCACATAGCCTAACGTGCAACACCATTTAGCTCCACAGGAAAGCGCCTGGTTAAAGCGATTAAATTACTGTCTTTTAGAGTACAAATTTCTCCCGAAATAAACGCTCATATCTCTTCGAAGCATATATATATATAATGAAATGGACAAAGTCCGACAATTATTTTTAAGACATTTTTTTTTATATTTATACATTCTTTTTATAGATACAAATATTTAAGTAAAAACATGAAAAATAAAAAATGTCTTAAAAATAATTGTCGGACTTTGCCCATTTCATAATGTTTAACGTCATTCGTTTACATCATGGATACGCCATGAGCAGATATGAATGTACATGAGAGATTCATGGAAGATTGAAGTTTATAGGCAGTAAATTAGACCTAGCTAATCGTACGATTCTCTGTGGCTCGATCGGTTAAGAGCACGTCAGGCTAACTGACGAGTGCTGTGTAGAGGGTACAGGTTCGTATCCTGTCGGAGGACGAATATTTTCTATGAAAATTTCTCGGACATTTAGGCCGGTAAATGTTGTTTAATACTGTTTATTATAAAGAGAACATTTACTTAAATATTTGTATCTATAAAAAGAATGTATAAACATAAAAAAATATCTTAAAAATATATATGAATTTAATGTCTGTTTACTCAATTTCAAGCATGGCCACTTTCTTAAATTAACCGTTGCTTGACACTTTTTAGTTTCGTCCTGCGTTTGTTTTCACAACAAAATGCGACATACAGATTCTTTCTTATTCCGGGGTGAATTTAACCTTCCTGCAGGAATGAAAATGAATTTTCAAGCTAACATTTGGTATTAAATGCACAAAGACACACTTGACCTCAAATGGAACTCGAACATTATATGATCCATGCTGGAAAAAAGTTCGGGTCACTATACTGCTTCAGTAAGTACCTGACTTCTAATGCTAGCCTCTACCTTTACAAGAGCCATATCAGGCCGAAAATGGAGTTGTTGTTGTCATATTTAGACGGAAGCTGCACAATCCTCATTCTCAAGCGTTGATAGAGTCCAAAGGCCTCTTCGTGTCCTTGTGAGCGATGAATTATTTTCCATCCTCCAAACTCTTTCACAGGCGGGATGTTCCAAAGCTCTCACTGTTCTGTAGTTGCTTCTATGGAAAGTGCTCGGACGAACTACATTTCTTGGTTCCACCAGTTCTAAATTTCACGACTATGACCCACCACATCACCTTTGTATTCCAACGGCGAGAATTAGATTCTCCACGAACAGCTTCTTCCAGCAAACCACTGGTCGGTGGAACGAACTCCCTAGATGATGATTCTCTGATCACTACAATCTTAATATGATCCAGTCTAGAATTAACTTCCCCTTTTATCTGTATAAACTACCACTTAATGTAACACTCTACATCGAGTGACACCCGGGCCTTCTACAGGGTGAAACTCACTGAAAAAACAACAACAAAAAAACAAAGTTTCAGATTGATTTTAGAAAATCTTATTTGGGTATTCTGGCGGTGTGGTGTGTGTGTGTGTGTGTGTGTGTGTGTGTGTGTGTGTGTGTGTGTGTGTGAGTGTTTGATTCGCGAAATACCAGCGGTTCGAATGTAATTAGGTGGTAGACTCAGCTGAGATTAGGATGACCAGACGGGGAGCAATCGGATAACATGAAGGCATGTATATGATTCGCCTGGAAGAGAAAACCCCCAAACTCTCACATCATCGCGAGGAGAAGGTTAACGTTCGGAGAAAACCCTAAAATCACACACCGCCATGCCGACATTATGTGACAAAATCCGAAAGTGAATAAACAATAATTTGTATAATTTTACGTATGAAAATTTTGTCTCATGTTAGAATTAGTATGTAAAACGATACCATCAGAGACACACAAGCACATACACACATCTATACACATGTCTCTCTATATATATCCGTCTGCGTACGACTTCAGATCTATCTATGTATCTATGGTTGTTCATTCCTATCTATCTATCTATCTATCTATCTATCTTCGTTGATTCCTCTCTAAGTATCTTTGCTGATTATTATATATGTATGTATCTATCTTAATTGCTATCTATGTATTTATTGTTACATTTATGTTCATTGCTATCTTTGTTCATTCCTGTCTATTTTCATTCCTATCTATTTATTATCTATTTATGTTCATTATCTATCTTTGTTCATCTATCTATCACAGCATGTTCATATCTATCTATCTATCTATCTATCTATCTATCTATCTATCTATCTTCATTGTTATCTATGTATTTATTGATACGTCTAAGTTCAATGCTATCTAACTTTGTTCATTTCTATCTATCTATCTATCTATCTATCTATCTATCTATCTATCTGGCTAAGAAGCGAGCTAACTAGCTAGTTATATAATTATGCATTCTATGAACTGATGACGTATTGTCTTTTAATGACGAATTAATAATCACTGATGCATTTTCAACATGTAATCTTTCTTCAGTTAGTGCCTGGTGTCTGTGGAACTCGAACCCAATCGAATTTTTCACGCGACTGACTTGATGCCTATTTAGACATGTTTTACTTAAATCTTATGTATATGCAATGAAGAGTAGGAATATTGTCGCACTCACCTATCGTTATCTCACCCACTTCATTTAAAAGAACAACTGATCTCCACTTTTCCCTTTGCCGTCCCCTACCCACACTCTTACAACGAATGAAATCAATTACTGGGACAGCCAGACTGCCACTTACAAAATAAATAAAGAAAGAAAGAAAGAAAGAAAAAAAAAAAAAGAAAAAAAAAGGAGTCTTTATTTACTTTTTAAAAGAATAAAGAAACAAAGAAATCTACCGAGTTGACAATTTGAACACAAAGTTTTGTTAAATCGAATTAAAAATACAATCTGAACAAAAAAAGTTTTGAAAAGAAATTCGGAGTAATTTAACACAATTAGTGAAACAGGTTCGTTTGCCTCTGGATATGTGCATGCATTATGGTATTTAGTAAGCCTAGTCTAGTTTTACACAAGGCCACGCATACAGGATATCCAGAACGAATTTTCTTTTATATGTTTATGCTTTTAATGTCTCTCTATATCTGAGATGAGGTATTATGATTACTTGCATTATTTACATTATTCAGGGTGTTAACGTCAGGAAGAGGATAAAGATTCTGTGACACGTTATGAGAAAGGAAGGCCTGGGGAGGTGGGAGAGTGACGAACCATATTGAGAGCTACAAGTGGTAGGGGGAAATGGAGAGCCATGATCGTCCACGTCCTGGAAGGACACGCTCACATAAAAAGAAAAAGAAAAGATCCTCATCTTCATTGTCATATTCACAACGTTTTGGCCGTTTTGTCACATGGCCCAGTGGATAAAGACGTTGTTTAGATCCAGTGACTAGACCCAAAAGAGTTGAGTTCAGTACCAGGCCACAGCAGTGGTAAACCAAAAACTTGGAGAATTGAATTAAAGTGAAGTAACTGAGACATCCAGAAGAGGTATGACACGTGGAACTATAACAATCTATCCCGGTGGACGAAATAAAGGGTTCGTTTCGAAATTCCAGTCACCTGAAGAAGGCCGAAGCGTACAATGACCGAAACGTTGTGAATATGGCAATGAATATGATGATAAAAGTCCGAATAATCTAAATAATGCAAGTTTATGATTTTATTTATATATTTTTAAATATTTTTTTGTTTTTAAATATATCTTGTATATAGCAAATAAAATTTGATCTTTACTCATATGTATTTTACAATGCCAAGTGGATGCAATATTAGCGAAGTTCAAAGTAGGGATAAATAAATAAACATTTAATTTCATTTATTACTATTGTCTCTCTCTCTTTCTTACTCTCTCTCTCTTTCTCTCTCTCTCTCCCTCGATACTGAACACTTTAATTACAAAAACTCCTTGCCTGAAAAGGGTTATCATCCAGCAACACTATGGTTGAAGATTTTTCTTTTTATCAAACAATGTTATTGTTATAATCTAATACAAGGTGCCCTACCACCAAATTGACATTATTTTAAATGTTAATATCTGAGTAACTACATGACCCAGAGAAACGAAATTAAATAGGCTTGAACAATAAAAGATATATTTATCAAAATTCGAACAAGACATTCAAAGGGACGAAGAATTTATAAAGAATTTCACAAAGCTTCACAAATGCTCAATATGCACATCAACTGTGACACAATACACGTGAAGGCGGTAGTCCAGTTCCTGCCAAACACGCAGTAGCATGTTTTGCGTAACATTCTCCAGTCCCTCAGTGCGGACATATCTCAATGAAAATCTAGCAGGAAGATGCATCGGGCGTGCCAGTGATAACGACAATGTCCTGCTGAAATGGCCAAGTCGTTCACCTGACTTGACACTTTGTGATATTTTTCTATGGGAAAGGACAGGTCTATATCCCATTTTTTACCTACAAGCCTAGAAGAACTTAAGCAGTTAATCAATGAGGCCCTGGCGATTGTTACGCAAGACAAACGACACAATGTTCATTTTCTTTGACACTGTATTTTAGCTATTCAATTTTATATTTTTTTCATATATTATTTATATATTTCATATATATTTTTAATAATTTGTTATTTTTAGATTTTTTATAATTTTTATGTTGGGTAGTGAATGAACATCGAACTCCGTTCAGTTGTGTTTAGCAGGCGTAGTTTGTTCGCTATCACTCTACACTAGATTACCAATTTTTTAATAAAGTTAATTCAAAGGTTTTCAGATCCATGTTTTGCAAAATGTTAGAGAAATCTTAGAAATGTCCTAAAAAGATTTCTAATTTATTTATTGTCTGTACTGGCATAGTCGTTAAGAATTGTTTAGCGAAAGTTGATAATGTTCTTTTCATTTGAAGAGACTTACTGTGATCTTGCAGTCGGTGCTAGCGTGCTACGGGAATTGGTTGCGATTTTTCAAAGCGTAAAACGCGGATTTTAAGCTCAAAAATATTTTGAGCTTTGTGAGAACTTGAAAAGTGAGGAATGGAGAGAGGCCTAACCCAATCACATTCAATAACCCTCTACTTTGAGAGGTTTTCGGGGCGCGTATTGAGTGAATAATAGGATAGAACATTTGTCTATATTTCTGAGATGAGGTATTATGTACATTATTTACATTATTCGGACTATTGTCCTCATCTTTGTTGCCATATTTATTACAATGTTTCGGCCGTTGTACGCTCCGGTCTTCTTCAGGTGGCTGGAATGTTGAACTGAACCCTTTATTTCGCTCACTGGGATAGACTATTCTAGTCCCACGTGTCATGTTTAATAGATGTCAGTTATCAGTTATCTCATGTTAATTTCCCTCTGAAAGTTCTCCACTGCCTTAACCGGGTATTGAACTCACACTCTTTGGGTCCTGTCACTGGATCTAACCTACGCCTTTATCAACTGTGCCATAAAGGGTTCAGTTCGACATTCCAACCACCTGAAGAAGGCCAGAGTATACAACAGCCGAAACGTTGTAATAAATATGGCGGCAAAGATTAGGACAATAGTCCGAATAATGTAAATAAAGTATAGAACATATTGACAAGGAAAGCCTTGTCACTGACCGAGAGACATGAAAGTGACAGTCATACTTTTAAAAAACAGGTATATTTGGAACCGTGCAAAACTAATAAAATAGACATGGGATTGATTAGAAAACTGAGGAAAAATGTGTCCAAACCACAGCGTTTTTGGGGTCTGCGATGATATCTAGGAAAGTGCAGCAAATCCTCAGCACTATTCCAATCTTGTCTGCTATGACTCTTGGAAAGATAGGGCATGTCTTTCTGAAGTGGTACAAGGAAATGGCTTTTTTTCTGCATCTTTTGTAATGGATCGTATATACGTGTTCCACTTGAGGGGTCTGGAAAGAACCTAAGCCCCGTAGACGTCCAAGTTAAGAAGCCTCATATATCTAGCAATAAGACAAAGTACAGGGAAAAATAATTTTATGCATTTATTAAGAATTGGCAACAAATGGTCACGCCAAAAGTTCAACATGGTTTCAACCGAGCAATTCAAGGCCGCCATTTTCGGTGCCAAGTCAAATTTTGAATTCCTCCGGAGAAGACCGGAGAGTTATGTAGCAAGCCGAAGCGCAGGAGCATGTGTCATACTGTTTGTTGTGTTTCATTTTAATAGCAATTTTGTTAAGTGACTTTATCATTACGAAAATGATTCTATGCGCCGAGCAAATCGATTAGGGGTGCGCCATTGGGCTGCAGCGCAGTAACTCTTTTGGCGGGCTTTTGTGCCACAAAGCATCGGATGCCTAAGTCTATAGATTGGTGCATGGTTATTAAAAAAGAAGACATATTTGCGTTTATGGTTTAATATGCATAAGTACTGACGATGACTAACATATACGAGACAGTAGTCACTTTTATACTTGGTAGAACACACACACACACGATTGTATAAAGAAATGCTGTGTTAACATATATCAACGTACATAAGTTTATAAAATATAAAGAAAAAAAGTAAACGTATTCTATCTATCTATCTATCTATCTATCTATCTATCTATCTATCTATGCCTGTCTTTTTCTATCTATCGATATATACATTATGAAATGGACAAAGTCCGAGAATTATTTTAATATATTTTATCAGTCTTATTTACCAGTGGAGTAATGGATAGCGGCACGGACTGAGGAATCGGAGAGTAGAGTTCGAATCTATTACATTCACTTACGTTCTTTTAGGAAAAGGTATGGATTCTATTCTTAACCCCCCCAAGCTAAGGGCCAATAGCAGGAGAGACAGGGTTCTATAGCCTTGTATGGCAACTGGTCTACCGCAGTAAAAAAATCTGCCACCCGTCTATCACACATGGCACATAACAGACTGACCGGCCTGAACGTTCGAGAAATTTTCATAGAAAATATGCGTCTTCCGACATGAACCAAACCTGTATCCTACACGGAACATACAGCCTGACGTGCTATACCAGTTTAGCTACAGAGGAGCATCTGGTTACCAAGGTCGATTTTACTGCTTTTAAACTACAATTTTCCATGATTTCCCTCGAACGTTCATATCTGCTCGAAGCTTATCTAAACGTAAACAATTGTCGTCACACACTACGAAATGGACAGAGTCCAACAATTATTTTAATATATCTTATTGTTATATGTTATTTATAAAGATTATTATATATAAATATCATATATTATGTATTTATTGTATTTATTATATATATATATATATATATATATATATATATATATATATATATATATATATATATATATGAGATTATTTTACTTCCTGTAAATTCAATAAAAATAAGTTGGGGTAATGAATATATTTCTGGAGGGCATTATAATCTTCAATATTAAGTCTGGAACGCATATATACAGAACTATATATGATGACTTCAATCCCTATATTTTTGTAAGTGAAACTATCGTTTGATTTGGCGTACCTTAGTCCGCTCGGGCACAGAGCGTGACTAGACTACAAATGTTTTAATTTCCTTTTAAGGAAAGCACATTTCCTTTTTTTTAGATTTTTCTCGAAAGAACATATCTGCCCAGTTTCGCATCCGAAACCGAGTAGCAATTTCTTAATGGGTTTATTTTTCGTCCTATTTTTTCATATCTATATAGTAGCAATATAAGCTGAAGATTAAAATAAGCTGAAAGCTTAAAATATAACATAAACTATTGGTTCACTGCCAAAGTCGACAGAGTTTAAATATATATTATCATTATTATATAATATCAGCATCCGATACTCAGAGAGTTTCATGTGATCTCTCTCTCTCTCTCTCTCTCTCTATATATATATATATATATATATATATATATATATATATATATATAGTTAAACCTAGAGAGCCAGACAAACCTACCAAGGTTTCACCTAAGCGGATCGTCAGGGAATGCTGGCTTCCGAGCAAGTATAGTTTCTTATAGTCTCTTATACTTGTAAGATTTCTATTAAGAAGATATATATATATATATATATATATATATATATATATATATATATATATATGTGTGTGTGTGTGTGTGTGTGTGTGTGTGTGTGTATAAAAGTAAACACTGAAGTTAACAATCAGAGGCAACAAACTGTTTCACGCTAAACGCAATCATCAGGACACATGCGTAGTGTTTTTCTTGATTATGTATATATATGGGTCAGTGGTTCATTGTGGATAGTCTATTGCATTGTGGGTAGTCTATTCTAACTGCTATTTTTGTGGGAGTAGTTTGCTAATTTGTTTATTTTTTTAATTTATTTATTTGGATTAATTTATTTTACCTGTTTTTGCTTATTTATTTTTTATTTTATTTATTTTTCTTTTTTCTTTTCAGTTTTCGGTGTTAAGTAACGTAGTAAAAATTTGTTTGCATTTTAAGATGAGTTCTGATCATTTATTTAGTAGTTTGTTTTGGTCTGGGTAGGTAATTACAGTTATTTTTCTTCCAAGCAGAGTTTGCAGTTTTTGGATTGATTGTTTTAGGCTGATGTTCTTTTCCTTTTTTTCTATGATATTTTTGGTGATTTGCTTTTTGTTTTTAATTTTCCAGATATACTTGGAAAGCATTGTGCTGCTCGCGTATTTACTATTTGTGAAAGATGTTTTATGTGCATAGTTTCTTTGTTTCCAGGGTCCTTCAGTTATATTTTCTTCGTTATCTGATGATTTTACCGTGGCTTGGTATATTATATGGTTTTCTAAGCAATTACTGTTTAAAGGACATTCGTTCTTTATTCTGCAGTTACACGTGGGCTTAATTTGTTCGGATGGTTGTTTTCTGTTGTGCTTCCCCAAAACCGAAAACTGGAAAGAATAAATAAAAATAAAATATAAAAATAAATAAGCAAAAACAAGTAAAATAAATTAATCCAAATAAATAAATAAATAAAGTAAATAATAAACAAATTGACCAGTCTGGCCAAAAATAACCGTTAGAATAGACTACCCACTATGCAAGAGACTACCCAAAATGCACCACTGACCCGTATATGTAAATAGTCGTGAAAAAAAAACAAGGCAGGTGGCCTGATGATTGCGTTTAGCATGAAACACAGTCAGTCGCCTCTGAGTGTTGACTTCAGTGTTCACTTTTATATTTATATCTGTGATATTGAGCACGTTATCCCATAAATATAGCATAACTTAAAACCACACACACACACACACACACATACACACACACACACACACACACACACCCACACACATATATATATATATATATATATATATATATATATATATATATATACCGAGTGTAACTGCAAAACTGTCCACATCGTGTAACAACAGGTGATAATTGTTCAGCCCACAAAATGTCTAATATCTAAAAAAACAAAAAAAACAACAAAAAAAAACAATTAAATTTCTTTTTTTTTATAGGTTTTCAGATAAGACGTTTAGCCACCTTGAAAACATCTACCGTAAGAATCACTGAAAAACCCCTAGAGTTGTTCAGCTAGAAAGAGAACAGGTTAAAATAATTTTTATTTCAGGCCCACGTTGTCTTCGCAACTGAGCAATGGTCAGAGGAAAAAGATCATTCAGGCCTTCAGTAAAGGTACCAACATTCGTACTCTGGTTTGCATCTTCAAAGTTCATTCAAGAACAATCAAGAGAACAGTGAATAAGTTTAAAGAAGAGGGAAAAGTAAGGAGGAAAACTGGATCAGGAAGTTACTACAGCAAAAGGGATCATCATTTCAATTAGGAGCTAAATATATTCTTATTGTTCAAAATAGAGCCTAATAGTCTTAAAACTTAATCTAACAATTGGACAGTTTTGCTGTTACACATGTATATATATATTATATATATATATATATATATATATATATATATATATATATATATATATATATATATATATATGTGTGTGTGTGTGTGTGTTTAATTTTAATCTGACATTTACACTGTGTTATTCTCCGTCTGGAATATTAATATTGACCACTGCAAGAAATCTATAGAAAAGAAAACTGACAAAAATGGCAAAAATAAATATTTCGGTAAAATAAGTGATTTAAGGTTGACCTCGAATGTCAACGGAAATCAGCAGAGATTATCAAATAGAATCGCATTCCATTTCTAGCCATATTAGGCAATTACGTGTGTTCATTCTACCAATCCTTGGAGATCCACCGGATGGCTTCAATTCCCACTGAGGTTCAGCTTTGCTATGAGTATCAACAATGGCGCAAGGACAATCTCTTAAATAATCCCCCCTGAGTTAACTCATCTGAGTATTTGTTAATCATTGCTTCTTAGATGTCAATAAGTATTTACCTGCTGAATATTATGAACAACTTACCCAATACGTAGAAAAGAATTCGTGAAAAATTATTTTGTCTTCTGTTTCGTCCCCCCCTCTCTCTAACTCACTCTTTCTTTCTCTCTCTCTCTCTCTCTCTCTGTAAGCACCATATGATACGTTTACATTTCAAAAGTTTAGAATTTTTTGCTATTTGAAGAAGGATGAATTTTAATTTTAACTACCGGCAATATTCTGGGCGAGAAGAAAGTCAGTTCACCATTTTATATGCACTTGGCATTCAAATAGAATCCAATTCTTTACTTGTAGCCTCATCTGGCCTCCTTGATATGGAATTCTTCTATTGTCATTTTGACGTTCAGAGACAAAAGAGAGTAGAGTTACAGGAAACAAAAGGAATATTGATAGAGAGTGCATAAGGAGATAAGAAAATTATAAAAAGAAGATATAAGCACGATATTCAACACAGGTTTATTGAACAGGAGTAGAGGATTATCCCGTATTAACGCTTTAAAATATGGTTCGGCGGTCCTTTATTCCAAGGCCATATTGATTTCCTTGTTCCCTATTTAAGATATGGTTCACCGGTTCTTTCTTCCAAGGTCATCATGATTCACTTGTTCTCTGTATAGGATATGGTTCGCCGATTCCGTCTTTCAAAGGTATAATGATTCCCTTGTTTAAGATATAGTTCGCGGGATCCAAGGCCATAATGATTCCCTTGTTCCATGCTTAAGATATGGTTCGTCGGTTTTTTCTTTAAAAGCCTTAATGATTCTCTTGTTCCCTGTTTAGGATAAGGAGAGCTGGATCTTTCTTGCAAGGCCATAATGATTCCCTTGCACCCTCTTTAGTATATGGTTTGCCGGTTCTTTAATCCAAAGCCATAATGATTCTCTTGTTCCCTGTTTACGACACGGCTCACCGGTTCATCTTTCGAGGCCATAATGTTTCCCTGGTTCCCTGTTTAAGATATAGTTTACGGGTTCTTTCTTCCAAGGCCATGAGGATTTCCTTGTTACCTCCTTAGAATATGGCTTGCTTGTTCTTTCTTTCAAGGCCATAATGATTCCCTTGATCCCTATTTAAGATATGGTTCGCCGGTTCTTTCTTCCAAAGCCATAATGATTCTCTTATTCCCTGTTTAGGCTATAATGACTCCCTTGCTCCCTCTTTAGTATATGGATTACCTATTCTTTCTTCCAAGGCCATAATGAGTCAGTTGTTTCCTGTCTAGTATATGGTTCGCCGGTTCTTTCTTCCAAGGCCATAATGATTCCCTTGTTCCGTCCTCACGATATGGATCTTTTTGCAAGGCTATAATGATTCTTTTGTATCCTGCTTAATATATGGTTCGTCTGTTCTTTCTTTAAAAGGCATAACAATTCTCTTGTTGCCTGTTTAGGATATGGTTCGATGGTTCTTTCTTTCAAGGCCATAATCATTTAACTGTCTTAACTTTTTGATGATCATTCGCAGCCACTTTTATTATGATGTTATCGTGTTGGCAGTTCGCTGGCTACTGCATGCGTCTGGTAGTAAGGAGCCCAAACTATTTGGTAGCGCTTAGAGGCTGATACATGTTGTTCCGTATAATTGTCCCATTTTCCTTATCCATTACAACCATATCTATGCATTTTTAGATCTATGAGTATGGTATCATATCGTCGATCTTGCACTAATCTATCCAGGCCATAAACAAGTTTGTCTTGAGTCTCTTATTAAATCTTAAGATAGGGATTGTCACTCCTTAACCATCCGTCCTAGTACATAATTCTAATCTTTACATTCTTGCAGATGTTGTTTCAAACATTCATGCAGGTCTGTTAGCTTTTTAAACAACAAAAAAGAAGCTTGCTTGAGATCGGATCCAGCTGCTTTCCATTTAGATATCTTACTTTTCAACATTCTGCAAGTTAAGAGCCAAATCTCTCTGCAAGAGCTTCTTGCTCAATTGCTTTTCTATCTCAGGTTGATATGATTTACCTTCGTCGTGTTTAAGGTAAGGGCCTCATCTTTCTGCAAGGGCTTCTTGCTCAATTGCTTTTCTATCTCAGGTTGATATGATTTACCTTCGTTGTGCTTGATGCCATCGAACCAAACTTTATACTAACGCTGTTGACTCAGCAGAATCAGATGATTGAGTTTTCTTAACGGTTTGCTATTCAATTACTCATAGAATAACTTTTAGTTTATTTTGAATAAATCCTTCTGATAGAACTGAAGACAGAGTTCATCATATTGCTCTGTCCACCATTTTTGATTTCCTGCTTTCGCGGGTTACTAACAAAGGGAGTTTCCTTTTTAGTCAACTTATATTTGCTCTCCATTTGCATTTCCTTCTCATGCCCTTGTTAGGCTCCCACGCCTGACCCACTCGATTTTAATCTGGTCCATTCACTAGGCTGCTACGTTAGTCATAATCCTCCTTTAGCAAAACGACACATCTCTATACTTTGTCTCGCTCTTCTTCAACTTTATCAATCGCTCTGTAATAACATAAGCAGCCTAATGGAAATCATTAGCCTCGGAGACCTTCTTCATTTTTATCAGTTTAACTGCTTCAGTTACTCCCTGAACGTCATCTCGAAGAGTCTTTCTGTCACGTGTCTCGAGAGATGTCACCAGTTCACGTCCATCATTTATCATTGTCTCAAGTAACCTGTTTTGGGTCCTAAGAGGCTAAGAGGCTAGAGTAAATAAAGACTGCCTCGACGAAAGCAACGAATCTATGAAAGCAGCCTTCATTGCAATGTACAAAATCTATGCGGAATGGTAAAACAATTCATCGTCTATTTTCAAGAGGGAACTAAGAAAAATACAAGACAAGTGGTGATAATAAATTCCAGCAAGTTCAAAACTGATTTACAATATCTTTTGCCTTAAAGCAGATATATTAAGGAAAGATCTGGTATTACTCCACTGTTGTCTTCGGGTGGTACAACTCTGACAAAAGTCGGTACACACACACACACACACACACACACACACACACACACACACACACACACACACACACACACACACACACACACATATATGGATTCAAATATTTAAGTAAATGCTCTGTTTATAATAAACAGTATTATCAACATTTACAACATTTACCGTCCTGAATGTCCAAGAAATTCAATAAAAAGAAAAACGTAATCCGTCAGGAATCGAACCTGAACCCTAAACGGAACCGTCATATGGCCTGACGTGTTCTGCTATTTAGCTACGAAGGAAGCCTCTGATGAGCAATGTCGATTTACTGCTAAACAGTATTATCGACATCTATCTATCCATCTATCCTAGTCTGTTCTTATCTATCTATCTATCTATCTGTTTGTTTGTTTGTTTGTCTGTCTGTCTGTCTGTCTATCTATCTATCTATCCGTTTGTTTGTTTGTTTGTTTATCTATCTATCTATCTATCTATCTATCTATCTATCTATCTATCTAATTTTCCTTAACAGATATCTATAGAGGCGTGTTATTTCTCTTATATTTAGATTGTATTAAACCAGGATGCAGTGGAACCTCGCCCGTTACAGCATACATTGACATAAACGCACACAAATGATAGACCCAACATTGTTTCTCCACAAACATTTGCTCATGTACACACTCTCGCTATTATTTCTTATTGAGTTGCACGCACAGCAACACACACTCGATCTCCCTAGACGTGATTCGCAAATAGCGAGTAACTGGAACATATCACTAGGCATGAATATAAAATTATATATATATATATATATATATATATATATATGCATGTATTATAAATTTTTCCTTAATGAAAACGATTTTTGCACAAAAGGCATTGTGTTTTCACAAAATGGCGAACATCTCTACCCGTGCAATCTTCACAATATCTTGGCGTTACAAAAAGACGTCATTCTTTTTGTTGCCGGAAGCTAACTCCTCAAGAGGCATGCCGGGAATGCTTACTCGAGTCATCCGTAATGTTGTCTCGATTCATTTTCCAGCTTTCAGCTTTTAGCTAATCAAGAGAAAGCTTTCTGCAATAAATAAATAAATAAATAAATAAAAAATACAATTTGACGACATGTTAGAAGAATGGGAGAAGGTTTTGTTTTATTTTCTTACGTTACCTCCCTTTTTATACTTTCTTTTTTTATTGTTCTTTTTTACTCTTTTCCGCGTCTTGATATTATCATCATCATCATCATCGTCATCATCATTGTCATAATGCTTATCATTGTCGTCATCGTTCGCACGCTTTTGATAATAGATATTAGCTGAAGTGGCTAAGTGGCAACCATATAATCTCAAAAGTTTCTCACTTTTTTTTCCCAGGGCCAAAGCTTAATACATATGCGTGTTCATGTACAATGTCTGCTACACTTGTTGGCGACTGGGAGAAAGCAATATTTCTGATGTAGACAAAATCTTTTTTTAAGATCATCACAGAATGCAGCATGTTCGTTGTCTCTCTAGACCTCAATTCTTGAACAAATCTCTGAATTCCGTATTCTGAGCACATTTCCAAGTGTTCTAATTAATACTGGTACGACCCTAACCCTCATCTTATTACCCATAAAAAATGATGTGAAAATGATGGATTGGTACATTCTGACCAGGATCAGCGTAGTATCAGTGTATTATTTCACAAGGTTGGGTTGAGTTGGTTGATTATACGACATATCAACACTTGTTGGTTTATTTATTGTCGATCTTTCATTTGTTATTATACTGAAGTCTATAGGTAAGCATTTGACGTGTTTATATTTAACTTTACAGGTAAGGATTGGTCATGCTTGTTTATACAATGGAGTCTATACTTGAATTTATAGATAAACTTTTCCGGTTTGAAATATTGGTTTATAATTATAAGTTATTGGTTTATAAGTGTTTATAATTGTGTTAATTGGTAAATATCGCTCGCGTTTATACTTGAGGCTATAGGCAAAAATTGACTTGTTTATGATTGGGAAAATAGTTGAATATTGCTCGTGTTTATACTTGAGTCTATAGAGAGAAATATGACGTTTTTATACTTGTCTGTAAATGAACATTGGTGAAGTTTACAATTTGATCTTTGAGTGAATATTGGACGAGTTTATGCTTGCGGTTACGTGTAAGCGCTGGTTATGTTTTTACTTTTCCTCTCAAACAAAACGGAATAGTCAATTATAGAGGGGTCTGTGGGAATACCTCCCATATTTTAAACATTTTTAATGTTGGATCTGTTTCTGTTGCAACCTGTATATGAGGGAGTATTGGCAGGGCTTACTAAGAAACTAAGGAGCCTAATCGAATCATAATATACTGAACATATTTCTGCAGCACTGTATATGAGGGGGTCTAAAAAGGGGCGTACTAACTAAAAATCGAGGGACCAAATCGAATTATAATATGTTAGATGTATTTCTACCACTCCCTCTATATTGGGGAATAGGCAGGGTTTACTAAGAAACAAGGGAGCAAACCGAATTATAATATGTTGGACGTATTTCTGCCGCACCCTCTTTATGAGGGTATATTTTCAGGGCGTATTAAGAAACCAGGGCGCAAACCGAATTATAATATGTTAGACGTATTCCTGCCACATCCTGTGTATGAGGATATATTGTCAGGGTGTACTAAGAAAGGAGGGAGCAAACCAAAGTATAATATGCTGGCCGTATTTCTGCCGCATCCTTTATATGAGGCGGGTATAGGCAGGCCGTACTATCTAAAATTGAGTGAGCAATTCGCATTGTAATGTTGGACTTATTTCTGCTGCACCGTGTATATGGGCATTGGCAGGGCGTACTAACGAAGAAATGAGGGAGCAAACCGACTTATAAATTTTTGGATGTATTTCTTTCTGTTAGGTACCTATTTTTTGGTAATGGACTCTCCCATAGATAATAAGTAAGAGTAGCAGTGGCAAGTCTGGCAGAACGGTGTTGAGCGCGTCAGTCGATATTCGGACATTTGAAGTACCAACCATCACAACTAGATTTGCTGCGTCATTTACTATTATTTACCAAGTTCCTAACGTTTTGTACGTCGGACCTAATTTAGGACGACTTATTAGAAATACAAGCCTCCACTGTGAAAATACTCCACAACACTTTCGCACTCTGTATATGAGGGCGTACTAAAAAACGAGGGAGCAAACCGAATTATAATACAGGGTGTCCATAAAGTTCGTCTGCAATTTAAAAATTTATAACTTTATTTGTATTTGCGATAGAAATAATCTGTAAAAAATGTTATAAAGTTTAATGTACCTGGTTTTAAGTATAGCTAAAATAACTAATGTGATTTCAGGTATTACTGTAAATCAGTTGGCAAATGTTTTCCCTAAACTGCAAAATCGTATTACCCTTTGTATTGCTAATGATGGAGAACATTTGGAAACTTAAATAAAATTTCAATAAAACCTTAAAAAATATAGATTTACTTCTTTCTAATCATTTATATAAATTATTTCTATCACTAAATACAAATAAAGTTATAAATTTTTTAAAGTGCATACGAAGTTTATGGACACCCTGTATAATGATGTCAAATATATCCAAATTGCTGTATTGCAAATCTTTTCCAAGGCGGCATTTAATTTTTTCTCTTATATATATATATATATATATATATATATATATATATATATATATGAAGAAATATAGTCTTACGATGTGTTATATTTATGGGATAAAGTGCTCAATATCAGAGATAGAAAGTGTGTAAATATAAATATAAAAGTGAACATAGAAGTCAACGTTTAGAGGCGACAGTCTGTTTCATGCTAGATGCAATCATCGGTGGCCTGACGCCTCTAAGTGTTGACTTCTATGTTCACTTTTATATATATATATATACATATATATATATATTAATGTATATTTGGGCAGCAACCTTTCTTTCGTTAAATATGATGGACAAGGAAAATTTTATTAATTTTCTATTCCGTTTTTCCATCGTTCTTACAATTTTCCGTTTGCTGAGAGCAAGAGAATATCAAACCTGTCCATACCGTTCATTATCTCAAGCGCTTACATCCATTTCCTTGCACATTTTCAAAGGGTTTTGTTTTGCTGTTAGTTTCTTTTTATGTTTAGACTGCTTGGGTTGTATTTTTGTGTTGTTTTGAATCCTGGCAGGAGCGTTTATTCCGAGCCTTCTCGTGTTGAGCGCGAATGGAATTCGTGTGAACGTCTTTCTAATTTGTCATTCCACTCAAAAAATACATTTCAAACAGATGGTTCTACGCCAGGAAGGTCGATTCACAGCAACAGTTTCCCATGTCTCAGTGTCAATGTTGTCTTGTGTGAAGGATGTTTTCAACTGATCCTTGAAGTGTCGTTTTGCGCCATCGCGTAGCCTCTTACCACTGGTCAGCTCACCAAACAGGATAAGGTAGTCGAGTAAGATTCATTCTGAACAGGTGACCCGCTTATATAACATATAATACAGTATAGTTTGTTGACTATTATTTGAAGAGTAGATAGTTGTCGCCAAGTAACTTCGTTTACTCTGAGATATCTCCGAATAATCCTGCATGGTACTCCTCAGAGATCTACTAACATCAAATGAGTATTTGAAAACTAGGCGAAGTTTTACAATAGGCAAGAAATAATCAATTTTTTTCAATTTTTTATTTTCCACTTTAATAAATCATAGCAGATCATAAATATATAAAAAATTAAATTTTATAAAAGTTGATTGGGTAGTCCAATTTGCTTATATAAATTAAATGTAAACTGATCCTCCTACGAAAGCCAAAACAATATATGCTCGTACCACAGTTTCTTAAGGTTAGCAAACCTGTTTCGCTAGATCAATTAATAGCGAGCGGTAAGTTCTATATATCCTTACTGGGTGTGCCATACTTTCGTTTTTACTACGTTTAGAAAACCACCATAAACGAGACTCTAGGCACTTCGTTGTGATGCAATGGTTAACAAGCTTGTCTTCCTAAATCAATTAGAACTGAATAGTGAATTCTATCCTCAATGAGTGCCCGGTTTCATGCCACATCTAAGCTACGTTTAGATAATCACCATACTACACAGCTTCTTAAAGCAAAACAAAATGAAATTCCTAATCTGGAGTTTTTTTTTTTCAAATACTCTTATCGATTAGGCATCTAATTACGAATTAAAAATATTTAAAATCCTTTTAAGAAAACACTTCGTATTAATATATTTATTTTGGCTTCTGACAAGGATCAATTTACAATACATTTGCATAGCAAGCTGGACACCCTATTATGTTTTATAAAATTTAATTTCAAAAATAAATTAATATTCGTGATATGGGGTCTTTAATCTCTCTCTCTCTCTCTCTCTCTCTCTCTCTCTCTCTCTCTATATATATATATATATATATATATATATATATATATATATATTATATATATTAACATGAAAAAAAAATTGGAAGAAAATTCTAGTTCTACAACTCTACCTTGAACTGTTTTATGGAATTATTTATGTTCATTCGTGCGCTTGTAAACATGTGTGTGTATGTATGTATGTGTTACATATTTATCTATGAGAAAAAGATAAAGAAAAAGTGAATGATTGACTTCATCTAAAAGAGGACGCCATCTTTTCATT
Source organism: Acanthosepion pharaonis (assembly GCA_903632075.3). NCBI lineage: Eukaryota > Metazoa > Mollusca > Cephalopoda > Sepiida > Sepiidae > Acanthosepion > Acanthosepion pharaonis. The sequence continues at coordinate 756,908 of CAHIKZ030003205.1, forward strand.
GTTGCTTCAGGAATATTAACGATACCTTTAACACAATGCAGCCATTTCCAAGATTATAACGTTTTAAGCTAGTAGAGAAGAAAACAAGTTTTCTTAGATTTCCATCGAAGTGCTTTTAAATCTATTTATTTCGAGCCATTACCGCTAGACCTTGTGGCCGATAATTTTTCTTCTTGTCAGTCATCATATTAGCAATAAAATGATCTGTTATACAGTCTGCTTAAAAACATAATAGTGTAGGCAGATCGATGAAGAAAAATGTGAAATCTGTTGCATTCACTTCAGAGACAATAAAAATGAAGAAGCCATCTTTCTTTTTTTATCATTTAAAATCGTTGAATTTTATCAAATATTTTAAGAGAGTAAAATACATTCTATAATTCTTCTTTTATGCGCCATTTTATTTCAGAACCTGGGTGATCTATAGCTCTTCACAACTTCCTGTCTTTTGTTGTTCTAAGAAACTGTTGTAGAGTAGTATTCACTGTACTTCCTTCCCTTTCCTACTAGTGTGACAATGAACTGCTCCTCCTTATAAATATGGCAAGTAGTCATATTAGAATAGGGTTTGAGAAGTAGTGGGAATTATCATTTCATAGACCAGTTTGCCCAGTGCTTAGCGCCTGACTTTATTTTTGATGCTTCAATCTTGGAATTTTTGCTTTGAACTCGGAAATTTACGTTAAGTTTGAAAAAATTAATTTTCCTACGTTGTTTTGCTGATTTTTTTCTGATTAAAGTTTTGAATTTTCCTTTTTAGTTTTTCTCTTCCCACCCTCGTCCAGTTCTTATTTTTCTTTGTTTCGCTCGCACCTATTTTTTTTATTAGGCCTCTTGATTTACTTTATCTTTTTTAGTTATATCGAACTTATTTTTTGTCTTTGTATTCCCTGCTCGACATTAATTTATTTTATATATTTTTTATAATCTTTGTTTAATATTTTTACGTGTTACCTCGTTTATCTGTTTTTCAGAGTAAATAGTTCTCATAACTTCTGTGTTTTATTTTCCTGTCTATCTTTCCGTTGTTTTATTTGTAGTGTCTTTATTTTTCTTAACAAGACTTGTTTTTTCGTGGAACGTCGGCCATTATAAATAAATTGAAAGAATTGTTATTTTTACGTGTTTCGATCTTTCTCATATTTTGTTTCTCTGTTTTTTGCTCTTTTAATTTAAAAAAAAAGACCTTTTTATACGTTTATATATTACGTTTTTGTTTCTTTTTTTCGTTAGTATTATATTATGTAATTTTTATGTTTGCCTTTTATTCTTTTTAAGTAAACTTTTTTCCACGTCCAACCGTTGTTTTAAAGCACGCCCAACAGTTTTTTGATTTGAACCTAGTTTTTTGTCTTTTTTCATTATATCTTGTTAAATTTGCTATTTCCTTCTTCATTTTCAAGAAGGACTTTTGTGTTGTGATTAATGTGTCTAAATTTTTTTTCTGTTTTTATCTTTTCTCCTTTTTAAATTTTGATTAGACCCTCCTGACAGAACGAAAAATTCTAATAAATCTAATGACCTGAGCAAAAGATTTGTTGCTGAAAAAAGCCAAAATATGGATATTACCAAGCCGAACGACAAAAGAATGTATAGTGTCTGAAAAAGGCCCAAGTATGGATAGTACCAAGGCGAAAGGCAAAAAATGCATGATGGCCAAAAATGGCTAAAATTCTAAAAAACGGCCAAAAGCCCAAAATGTATGGTGGCCGAGAAGTCAAAATTCAGAAAAGACAAGAAATACTACAGAATCAAAAAACAAAGACGTAGCGATCGGGGAGAAACCCTCTTGCTGGAAGACCCTCCGAAATGCATAATCAACATCACGGAGTACCTGGAAAAAGCCAAGAGCTACGCACATTTTCTCACAGAAGATGGTCTCGTGACAAATTCCGAGGAACTACAGTATGCTAAAAAAATTGTCAGTCTTTGTGGTGGACAAGCGTTCGCGCAAAATTTGTCGCTCAAGAAAAGACACTGTTATAAAATCGTTGACGTCCCTGGGGGTTTAAACCACAGAGAGTATTTAAAGGAATAGGGTTTTTCATGTGGGACGTATTGTTACCCACGACTGCCAACTATGAAGCCGCAACAAGTCGAGACTTAATAACCAAATAACTTATTTTGAGAATAGAATATGAGGGAAGGCGTAGGACAAAGTGTCGGTATATGAGGTCCCTCCTCAGATCCACGAGGAGCACTTGGCCACATATATGTGCCAATTCGTAGAGATACTCCTCTGACGAATTGACCGGGGGATGGATCGAGTTGTTGATAGACCGTAAGACCTTCATCTCTATTCCTAACTGCCTATATGTGGAAGCCAGAAAATGTCTATTATTGTAACCGGCCGTAGACCAACTTGCTGGAAGTGCAGAGGGCCTAGTCACCTCCCTTCTTCCTGCCCAGATAAGAAGGCCTCTTGAGTTATGGCCCCCACTGATCCAAATTCCACCCTTGGTCGAGTCTGTTGTTTCTGTCTCGCCTGTAATGGGCATGCTAGCGACCAGGACTGGTGTGGTAAAACCCCCAGTTGGGTCAGTCTCACTGCTCCTATTCCCCGAAAAGCCTTTGCCCGCCGCTTGTGCGGTTGCAGAGAAAGAAAAGGGGGAACGGTAGGTCGTTGACAGAGCTAGCGGGAAGCTCCGGGCATCAGGACCTCGTTTCACAGAAGCCCCCACGTGTAATGACACAGACATTCCCACTCCGTCTACCAGTTCTAAGGGCGATCCCCCGACCAGCTACACAGATCAATTTAGAGAACAAAATATAAAATATGAACTATCATTTGAGAGTCGATGTAGAGCTCTTAGGGTATCCAAGTTTCCATTATATAGTTTATTCGGATTATTGGCTTGTCTGGGTTCGTGTAAACTTAGTTAAGCATAAGATTAAGATGGCTGGCTACTGGAAATTGAACTCATTATTGTTTGCTGTCATGCCTTTCTGATCCACTACTAGACCACCGGGTGAAACATCTCCATTGACGCGGTAGCGTTGACACTAATGACCTACTGAAAAAAAAAGGCGCGTTGCATAAAACGGAGTTTGATCGTAAGATCCATCATAGACAACGTGAAATTGATATTAAGATTTGCCGCATACCGCGTACAAGGATTTACCCGCTAGAAATTATTCCTGTATAGGTGTGTGTGTGTTCATTCATCATCATTACACCATCCATGTGACAACCTAAACAGCTTTTATTCAAGACCCCCGAAGATGGGTCTGAGACTAAGAAAAAGGTGCAGATGATCATTGTCATTTGTAATCACAAATCTAAAGGTAGGCGTTCTGTTCCTGAACCGAGGGCAAAAGGAAAACATCGCAGACACCTCTTCACATAGAGAAGAACAGGATTAAGGACTGCGTGTAAGCCATTCCATGCAGCTATAATATAAAATAGAAACAGTCCTCCCCCTCAAGATAAGACTACCTGGTTGCCTCTAGCTATAATATATATATATATATATATATATATATATATATATATATATATATATATATATTATAGGATTAAATTAAAGTCCCTAGTAATGTTTCATTTTCAAGTGAATTTTGGAATAACGTATTTTGAAATTTACTGAGTTTTATAAGTACATACATTCTTAAAATTTATTTCTAAGGATACGGGGAAATCCAATCATTTTGGAAGGGGTGGTAGGGTATTCATTTTCACTGACAACTATTCTATCAAAATATGAATTACTTTCGAAAAGAGGGTAAGCTAAGATAGGGTAGGGGTAATTAAATTTGTACTTGTATACATAAAGAATTTTTCTAAAAGGGTTGTTTGTATATGAATACAATTTTAAAATATTATTCTTAATTCTAATTACTAATAGACTATTATTATTTTAAAGCAAGTAAATATAATAGAATTACTTAAATTATTTAAGAATTGTATATTTCATTTATATGTTTTTTAAAAAAACATTATTTAAGGAAAATTTTTGACAATGTCGGCAAAGAATAGCTATTTCATTTCTTTGATTAAGTAAATTTTTATTTTCTATAAACCTAGTAATATATAGTTTCTCGTGTATGCACAAAGGACATGGGTCATTTAATTACCTACATATTCTAGCTTTTCTTATTAATTTCCATTTCACAATAGGTGTTTTTATAGGTTTCTTGTAAGTGCCAGAAATATTTCGATGGGGACGTCTGATTTTGGCATTTATTTATCCTCAAAGAACTTTGATGCTGGTTGAACCGTTTCTTGAACACATGTCTTGTGCATCCAATGTAGCATTTTACATTATCTGGATCCTGAATAGCTGCGATATTGCATTGGTACACTAATGATTCAGTGCGACATTTATTATTAAGTGAACAGTTTTGAAGATTTCACTACAAATGTAACTTAATTTTAGGGCATTTTTATTGAAAATAGTACTGAGTTTACTATATTTAGGAAAATGTTTAACGATTAATGCTTTATTATAGAAATTAATATGTTCATAGAAAATCTTCTCATTTGCTGAATTTGTACTTATCCTCTTTTCCACAGATAAAGGTATATGCTTAATTATAGATGGAATTTAATTTAATTATATAATTGAATTCGAAGTATTTAGTTTCTGTCTGGGAAACATGGCAATTCCTGTGTAGCGATGGAACCATATTTTTAAATCAGCTAATTTATAATATTTGCGTTCTGCAGATTTGCATTGAGCACTGTTTTGTAAAAATAAAAATAATTAATAAGAACACCGGACTATATATCTTACTGTTCTTTCTCTTTATTATAATATATATATATATATATATATATATATATATATATATATATATATATATATAATATGCAGATTGCGATGGATAAAATTTCATCATTTTATATATATATATATATATATATATATATATACAGATTGCGATGGTTAAATTGTCATCACTTTAGATTTTTAATTTCGCGCATGCGCGTTGTTTGTTTTTTGTCGACTGCACAGGATAGTAGGGTCAGTTGGGCACCGAACTGAATTTAACATGAACTTTTGTCGTTGCTCATTATGAGCAGTACCCTTTGCGTTGTCCACGGGGATAAGTTTAAAGGAGAACTCGCTTCCCTTGTCAAATTTTCAGAATTTTTTGTATTGCGGCTCGTATATCCCTTCTATGTTGTTCACATATTTCTACACACACACATGCACATGTATGTATCTTAAATATAAAATGTTAAGTCCTTTAAACACCTGTTCGCGTATGTTCACCGAAGTTAAGTAACGTACGGCTTGGTCAGTACCTAGATAATGGATAATGGCTCGAAATTGTAAATCAGAGAATCGAGTTCCAATTCCAGTCGGGTTCATTATATTTACTTACGTACACAATACCCTTGCGAAAAGTACGAATTTATTTCTTCTACCCTTAGCTATAGGTTAATTAGTAAGAATTGTATCCTTAAGCCATCATTATCGCAAAAAGAAATTCTTAAAATTAAAATCTAAAAATATTTTCTGGCTTTAAATAACCTGCAGAATTGTTGATAAGCCGTAAAAATGAATCAATCAATTAAATATAACACATAAGATCAGAGGCAGATTTAGATTGTAAAAATATACATGTAATTTGTATCTATATCTGCGTAAAAGGGTTTATTAAATATGATACCTACTTATGTAGATCGAGATGTCACTCGTAGACTTATATTTATTTGCTAAGTATCTTTTTTATCATGCAATGCTACAAGTGAAAACATTTATGAACTGTAATGCCCTCTTATCTGATTTTAAGCTGTGCGAGAAACAACTAATAATTTGCGTTTTAACGTAAACAGAATTTGAAAGTGAGTTCTTTCAGTTAAGTCTTAGCTCTTCTGACCCACTGAGATTACCGCTTCCCCCAGTTATCTGTAGAAATTTCTACAATAACAAGCAAAATGGTTCTGAGTGTAAGAAAACAATTGGTAACTACATATCGAGTTTAGAAATTGTTTGAACAACTTTTGGCAGCCATTTTGTATATTTTACATTGAAACTGAGAAAGAAATCGATTGGAATTGGTCAAGAATGAAAAGAAATATTACTCTTAGAATAAGAATATCTTATTTATAATTTAAATGTATGGCCAACGATTTCAAAACTTTTAAGTATACAATAATTCCTGGAAACCAGAAAGAATAAAATATTATTGGTCAGGAATTGATGCAAGCATTAACGATAAAATAAAATGATTACATTACAAGTTACTTACAGAAAGAGAACTCTCTATCTCTCTCTCTCTCTCTCTCTCTCTCTCTCTCTATATATATATATATATATATATATATATATATATATATATATATATTAAAAAGAGAGAAACTACAAACGTTTTTGATTAGAATGTGGATTTGTTTTAGTGTATATATTATATTTTATTCTTCATATTTTTGCTACACCAGTTTCCGGTCCTGTGACTTTATTCAGGCAAATTAAAGAAATTATTGATTTTGATATAATATATACACATGGAGAAAAAAGTAATTTATGCATTGTAGCTATGGAATTTTTTACAAAACTAGCGTTTCAATATAAGGGAGCTGCCCAGGAATTGGTAGAAATATAAAATGGCATTAGTATATAAATGTTATATGCACTTTAATAGGGTGTAGCTATATTCGTAATAAATTTTGTTGAGTGTTGGTTAGTTGATTTTGTTAAAAATTCCATAACTGCAATGGATAAATTTAAGAATTCTAAAATATCTAGAATATCAGAGCGCGTTCGAGTGTATTTTTAAAAATCACTGTGACAGCGGAATGCATATTTTATTGAAATTCCAAGAAATTTTTCCCTGAAGATGATCTTAGAAAAGATCGAAAGTACTTGGATTAAAAAAAAAACAAACTTACGGCGCCTTCCTTGATGAATTACATCTTCACATTAAGAAACTGATCGGTATAAAATTAATATATTATTAATATATTATTCAAATATATATATATATATATATATATATATATATATATATATATATGTAATCAAGAAAAGAATCGCGATCGTCAAATATCACCAAAATTATATTCTCATTAAATTCTGACATTCCAATCAAAGTCATGAACTTAAAAGCTCCCTACATACAGTCCTATAATTAACCATCATGAACAGAGTTATACAGTTTTCTTTGATGTCACAGGTAAGAATACTGTGAGAGCGATTCTGAGCAATTCCCTCTTTCATTCGCCATTCCTGAAGGAATATTTGTGAAATGGTCGTGTGGTTTACTATGGCGCTTTTGAATTCGTTTATTTTATGGGCGTCGCTGGGTCATCGCGCCATTATTGAATATTTAAAGCACGGAAACACGAATGAATATTCTATGCCTGCATTTATGAGTTTCAATTATGGGATGAATAATGCATGGATCAAGTGTTTCGACAAGAGCAGCATTTTGCATAATGTCCTCAGACCTATCGAGAGAATCGAGTTCAGCTACGCCTATCTTTATTGTAATTCTCGTGTCGACTCTCGCACGCACGAGAACTGGATGATAGGAAAATCACTTCTGAGAGTAGTGACAGTTCGTCTGTTCAGTCAACCGTATTTTTTTATATCTATGCTTATCATATATTCTTTTATATTTCGATAGTCTTAGTCATTTATATATATATATATATATATATATATATATATATATATATATATATATATAGATATATATATATAATCGTGTTGAACAATGGTTAGCGGATCGGACTGAGGAATCAGAGAGCCATGTTTGAATACCAGTGGAGTTCATTATATTCACTTACTTGGAAAAGGTATGCATCCATCTCTTCTCACCCCTTAGCAGCTATGGGTGAATAGCAGGACAGACTGGATCCTATAGACATGGGTGGCGATTCGCTCTAGGCGAAGAAAAACTCTGAATTCAAAACCTGCCGTGTGTTGTTTGCGGATCTTGTGGCATACTGTTTTTCACTAGTTTTCTGTATTCAGCTCTTCTAAAAGGTGGGGTTGATTCGTTTTCAGCACGAAAATCAAATGATATGTGTGGCTATTTTGCCTTCTAAGAATTCTCGTTCCTCAGACGACGAAAACAGACACATTTTTAATTTATGTACATTTGATTAAGGACCGACGAAAGTTCTTGTTCGTTATTTTTTATTTCCATTCTTAATATTTCTCTAATTTTTACAAATACGCACCGGAAATCTGTTTTTTTTATAGATATATTGAAAAATAAATAAATAATAATGATAACAAGGAACTTTCTCTCTCTCTCTCTCTCTCTCTCTCTATCTATCTATCTATCTATCTCATTCTCTTTATCTATCTATCTATCTATCTATCTATCTATCTATCTATCTATCTGTCTGTCCCTGTCTCTCTATCGATATCTCATTTTCACTCTCTCTCTCTCTCTCTCTATCTATCTCATTCTCTTCATTATCTATCTATCTATCTATCTATCTATCTGTCTGTCTGTCTGTCCCTGTCTCTCTATCGATATCTCATTTTCTCTCTCTCTCTCTCTCTATCTATCTCATTATCTTCATTATCTATCTATCTATCTATCTATCTATCTATCTATCTATCTATCTATCTATCTATCTGTCTGTCCCTGTCTCTCTATCGATATCTTTTTTCTCTCTCTCTCTCTATCTATCTATCTATCTATCTATCTATCTATCTCATTCTCTTCATTATCTATCTATCTATCTATCTATCTATCTATCTATCTATCTATCTATCTATCTGTCTGTCCCTGTCTCTCTATCGATATCTCATTTTCTCTCTCTCTCTCTATCTATCTCATTCTCTTCATTATCTATCTATCTATCTATCTATCTATCTATCTATCTGTCTGTCCCTGTCTCTTTATCGATATCTCATTTTCTCTCTCTCTCTCTCTCTCTATCTATCTATCTATCTATCTATCTATCTATCTCATTCTCTTCATTATCTATCTATCTATCTATCTATCTATCTATCTATCTATCTATCTGTCCCTGTCTCTCTATCGATATCTCATTTTATCTCTCTCTCTCTCTCTCTCTCTATATATATATATATATATATATATATATATATATATCATTCTCTTCATTATCTATCTATCTATCTATCTATCTATCTATCTATCTATCTCATTCTCTTCATTATCTATCTAGGCATCTATCTATAAAAATCTGATCATCCATATTTCCCTTGTTCTGCCACCCCTTAATACAAACTAGTTAAGTAGATTTACACGTTTTTACCCCCTGCAACTCTTGCTTTCATTAGATACTGTTTGTATTATATTACGTCCTCTTTCCACAGAAATTTCAACTGGTTCTTTCTAATTGTAAGTATCAGTGTGTTTGGTGTTTCAATTTTCCTTTAGACTTCCTCATTAATTGCATGTTCTACCGATGATATTCTTAGTTTTCGTTGGTAAAAGAATTGTCCAACATTCAGTGCCATAGAGGAGATCCGGACGAACATATTTACTTTATGTCTAATGAAATGTTAGTAACTCTTAATACTTTGACTAGTATCTGAAAGGCATCTTTCGCTAATCCTATGGTAATGGTAATATTAACCGTTTCCTTATAAGGAAACATTCGAAATTCATTGGACGAGCAGTTAGTGCCACATTCGATTGGAATTTATGCATTATTTATATTACATCAATTTAATGTGATCACCAATGTCTCCTTACCGTTATTCTTCCTTATAAAGAAACACATTTACTTTATCTGTGGCACCATTTACGAGGCAGGGAAAGGAAGGGAAAGAAAAGAAGGCAGAAAGAAAGGCGAGACGAATCGTAGGTGATAAGCACCCACACACACGGCTAAGAGACAATGAAAATATTGATAAGTAACAAATGAAAAAGGGTGTCATTACAATGACAGGGAATTTCTGAGTAAAAATAGAAAGGGAAAGAAAGAAGGAATCAGATGTGTTTTGATAACGGCTGTGTTATCTAGATGCGTAAGCGAACGGCTGGACCACTGGCCAGGGAAAAATTCAAGTGAAAATGCTATTTCGATAAGTGACGAGAAACAGGCCACTAAAAAGGACTTTGGACAGATATGAAAAATTAAATGCCACACAAGCAGTGCCGCTGACCGAAATTTTTTCGACGAAACAACTTTGGCCTGCGATAATAAAATTATGTTATCAGGAATATGTACCGAAGGAAAATGAATGGGGACCCAGAAGTGTTTTTCATTCTTCCTTGGAGGCGACAGACTGACTGAAAACTTTGGGGATATTTCTTTTTTTGAAGACATGTTAAGGAGACCACCCATCTTGATAAATTAGCGATAAAATACCTGACAAACACCACGTGTAGAACAAGAGTTGTCATATTGTCCGTTCGTGGCTAGAGAAATGATAACGGCGATTTAAGCGGAAGAAAAGGAAGAGAAGAGATAATTTTTTAGTTAAGCAAGATATTTTTTTCCGAAACAAAGCCACGGATTGTTCACGCCCGACTAAGACATCATTGGTCAAGTGGTGATCACGTGACGCACGAAGGAGGAGGAAAGATACCCGACCAAGACCTCATTGGCCGAGTGGTGATCACGTGACGCACGAAGAAGGCTGTCGACGCCCGATCCAGAGTATAAGTATGAGAAGCTGCTACGAAGAAGTGGGGAGGGCAGTTCACGCCCCTCAGAAGTATGGTGAGAAAGTGGGAGTGAGGAAAAGTTCCCCAAAAAATGGAAAAGAGTGGAAAATCCCTAACCAGAAATAAAAGAGGTGGATATGTATTTAGAATTATCATATTCACAACATTTCGGCCGTCGTACGCTCCGGCTCTCTTCAGTTGATTGGAATTTCGAACCGAATCCTTTATTTTTACCACTGGCGTAGATTGTTCCTCAAGGGCATATGGCCCAGTGGATAAAGACGTTGGTTAGATCCAGTGACTAGACCAAAAGAACTGTGAGTTCAATACCAGGCCACAGCAGGGTGACGTGAACTTGGAGAGTTGAGTTAAAGGTAAATAACGGAGACATCCGGAAGTGGCATGGCATGTGGAACTAGAACAGTCTACCCCGGTGGGCGAAATAAAGGGTTCGGTTCGAAATTCTAATCACCTGAAGAACGCCGGAGCGTACAACGGCCGAAACGTTGTGAATTTGGCAATGGAGATGAAGATAATAGTCAGAATAATGTAAACAATGCATGTAATAGTAATACCTTATGTCAGAGATATAGACAGATAATCTTACGTTTACCTAGACTTCTCCACACTTCATCGTTTATAGCTAAAACAACCTTAGAAATTCTAACACTGGGAATCAAGTTAGAATATTTTGACTAGTTTTTATTCACTTATAATTACGAAATTTGACGGAGGAAATGTTAGTCTTGTTGCAAGCAGTGAAACGTCTTTGGAGGCAGGGGTTCACGCAATACAAAATTTTATTTTTAAAACTGACTAAAGAAGCAAAATAAATAAAATCTCTGACTATTTACAGAGTAATTAATTATTTTAAATTAGCGAAATCCTTTGAAAAGAGTAACGTTTACACTTGAGGCCATTTACCAATCCACCCACCACTATGTTAGGGTCTGACACAAGGTTACAATTAACATGGAAAACGTTTACACTCGAGGATTTTATTTTTTATGAGAAAATAGGCTGAAGTATTTAACGTAAACAAACCCGCCGATACTGCCACTTTGTGTTTGGTTCACACGTAGGCGTATAAGCATCAGTGCGTCACGAAAAAATTGCGACTTTTCGTATTGATTACACTTAGCATGAAATGTAGACGTTCTCGATTTCCAAAGGATTCAAGAACACATTAATAATAGAAAAAAAACCCCAGCAATCTGATCTTAGTAAATAGCCTCATCACAGCATAGCTAGCGAACTGATCTAGCAAACTGTTATTACTGTTTTCTGAGTTCCATCCTTACTGAGTTCCAGCAACTTTTTACTTGAAGCAGACTTAGCCGATTTAGTGAATACCTATATTATGGGCGTCTATCTGTAGCCTGCTTAGTGAACTAGTCTAGTCTAGACCTTTACTACAGCGTATATTTCGGCTAATTGGGACACAACAGGAATAGAGTTATTTGTTGAATTGCCGGTCTTTATGGCATTGTAAGTCGAAGTTGTTAAACACCCGACTTCAGAAACGGTTCCTCGATTCAACCACTTAAGTTGAGGTAATTACACAATATTTGCTCGAGTGGGTGTCTCTGAATGTACATGGCGTGTGCGTGCGTGTGTGACTAAGAGGGAAAATGTGTGAGTGTATGGGTGTGAGACTAAGAGTGGGAGAGAGAATGAGAAGGAGAAAATGAGAAGGAGAGAGAGAGAGAGAGAGAGAGAGAGAGAGAGAGAGAATTTGTGTATATGAGCGTGCGGGTGCATAAGCTGAAATATTGTCTCAGAATTATCATAAAACAACGGCCACTTCTAGCAATTCCCAGCCACTTCTAGCAATTCCCGGCCATTTCTAGTAAACTTATTCTCGACTGATGTGAAAGACTGAAACCTATGGTTAAAGCAACGTAATAATTTTATAATTTATTTAAGCGATTCTAAATGTGGTTGATCGACAGTAGAGGAGCAATTTTCGAAGAACAATTTCAAGTCAATTTCTTCAAGTTTACTGAAAGCTTTCATTTCCTTTCAAACTAGTGATTATTTTGGCTTCGAAAAGATCTAAGGAGGTGTTGCACATATGTTGCAGTCCGGTTGGTGGCTGACGATGCCAATATGAGGCACGTATGTTACTACCAAAATCTTTTATCTCCTCAGTACTGGTTCTGAGAATTTTTTTTCGCGAAAAGGGAGATAACTGAGATGATTGATCTTCACCCGATCTTATAACCGGAAGTAAAACAATTCAAGGGGAATAACCCTCGTTACTATGTAGAAATAGTTATATAACAATGCCTCTGTTAGAACCGGAAGTTTGACAATTCAAGGGGAATAACTCTCGTTACTATGTAGAAATTGTTATATAACAATGCCTCTGTTAGAACCGGAAGTTTGACAATTCAAGGGGAATAATCCTCGTTACTATGTAGAAATTGTTATATAACAATGCCTCTGTTAGAACTGGAAGTTTGACAATTCAAGAGGAATAACCCTCGCTACTATGTATAAATAGTTATATAACAATGCCTCTGTTAGAACCGGAAGTTTGACAATTCAAGGGGAATAACCCTCGTTACTATATATAAATAGTTATATAACAATGCTTCTGTTAGAACCGGAAGTTTGACAATTCAAGGGGAATAATCCTCGTTCTCAGCTACATATATTTAGAATTTTATTTAGTCATTTGTTTAACATCTCCAAAGTGGATTTCTTTCGTTCCTTTGTCTAAATATTCTTCCTTCACTCATTTTTGCTGTTAAATGATAGTTTAGAAACTATTTTCATGGAGTGCAATTAATACTAATCTGGAGAAATGTTTAACTGTCGACATGGCGGTCATTTTCAAACGTTAAACAGAAATTTAATATTTACAATGTGTTTCTTCTATTTTTATGTGCCGTCTCTCATCAGAACGTGGATGATAACCGCTCTCCACAACTTCCTATCCTTTGTAACTCTAACAAAGTTTATCCAATTACTATTTGTAATATAGTACCATCTCTAAGTAGAAGATTATGAAGCTTTATTTGACTAATTCAGCTTTAGACCTGAAAACGTTTATTTTATTATAGTGGATGGGTACAAGCCAGAGAAGAGATGAAATGTGCATATTACCACACGACCACTCCCATTTTCTGTTCAGTCATCCATTTGCACAAGCTTATTAAGTAGATTACTCAATGTTTTTTCCTCAGCTCCACTTCCCTGTGAGTTTCAAATTCTCCAAGGCGTCTTTCTTCATTATACGCCTCAAGAATTTCAACTCTTTCTGTCTAATTCTAAGTAAAATCGTTCTTTTTATTCTTATTTTCCTTAAAAGAATTCTTGCTCAGTTGTTCTGTCCATGGTATTCTTGGCATTTGTAGAACAACATCGCTGTTGCCTCCATCTATGAAGAAATTGTCCAGCACTCGTTTCCATATAGGAAGATCGATACTAAATATCAGTTCAGCATTTTTTTTTCTGAATCTAAAAAAGTTTTCCTGTTCCTTAATACTTTGTTTAGCTTTTGGAAGGCATCATTCGCGATTCCAATTCTTCTTCGTATTTCGATGCCACATTTTTCATTCTACATTATGAAAATTCCTAAATAGTCTAACACATATACTTGCTAGATTCTGACATCTTAGCCTGTCCTTTTTGTCATAGAAACTGTCTTGAAATTGATAGTCCTTCTTTCTAGCCTTCTTTTTCTACATTGTGCAGCAGTTCTTGCAGTTTTCTTTCTCTGTTTGAAATAAGAACAGTTTCATCTGCCTATCTTAGAATGCATTAGTGAATAATTAAAGAAATTAACACTTGTGTTTTTCTTTGACACGCGATCAAATTGGGAAATTAATAATCTAATTGCGCCGTATATACTCTTAGGACAATAAAAGGCCAAATTAGATTAACTGGGTCAGGGAGAAAGTACTGCTTTAAAATTCTATCTGAAGAAGGATTGCCTAAAAAAAATTAATCGTTAACGTCGATAGGAAAAATGTGACAAGCAAACAATCCATGTGATTATTTATGAAACTTACTTTAGTCTGACATAAGGCTACAACCGTGAAGCACCCAGTTGATTTGTAGCTTGTTAAGGGTAGATAGCTAAAGTTAATTGAAAATTTGATGAGAATATACTTAAATAAAATTATTTCTGTCTCACTCACTCACTCACTCACTCACTCACACACACACACACACACACACACTCTCTCTCTCTCTCTCTCTCTCTATATATATATATATATATATATATATATATATATATATATAGTTCAATGACTGATCCTTACCACCTCCTCCTCAATATTAAGTAATGAAATAAAAATAAAAATATAAATTTTAAAACTTTTCCTTCCCTCTCTAAACTCGACCATGTCTTTCACACTATTCCTCACCACCCTCTATGTCAACTTACATAAGCTAAATACTGTCCGTCAAAAGTGTAAATTTTAAATTCATTTTTCCTTTCACCTTTTGAAAGAGAAAAATTAAATAACATTCTCTGATGAAATAAATTATAACTAATGCTGCCTTAAAGTGGTCTGTTTTTCTTTAAATTAATATCTATCTATCTATCTATCTATCTATCTATCTATCTATCTATCTATCTATCTATCTATTCAAGCATAGTTCATTGAATAATATAAATATATTATGTCTATTTTTATAATAATCTTTTCCAGTTCTCTAATCATTCTATTGATGTTAAGATGAAATTCATCAAGGAAGGCGCTGGAGTTTTTCCGACCCAAGTACTTTCGATCTCCGCTGAAATTACCTTCAGCGGCGAATTACAAAGACAAACTTATTGTAACTGTGTTTTGATGGGGATTTTTCCAAAAGGCGCTCTGCTATAATTATTTTAAAAGTTGAAATTTATCCATGGTAGCTATGTGATTCTTTTGAAAAACAAGCGTCTCAATATAAGGGAGATAAACAGAAATTTCTTGAAATGAAAATGGCATTAAATGTTTGTTAAATGCACTTGAACACGTTGCTGCTATACTCGTAATAAATTTGTAATGTGTTTTGGTCGGTTGCTTTATTTATATATATATATATATATATATATATATTTTTCTTTCTCTCTCTCTCTCTCTCTCTCTATATATATATATATATATATATATATATATATATATATATAAAGTGGACATTTAGGTGAAAACCCAGCGACGACATTCTGTTTCATACTTAAACGCAATCTTCAGACCATTGATGATTGCGTTTAAGCATAAAATAAACCGTCACTGTTAGGTGTCGACCTCGATGTCGACTTTTATATTTATATAGGCTCTATCCGTGATATTGAACAGCTTAAAACTATATATATATATATATATATATATATATATATATATATATATATATATATATATATAACCCTATAAATCAAGCACTACCCACATTCCTCACCCACACATGACAGACATTCTAGCAAATGTCTCATACTTATACACACACTCATATTAATATATACACATACACACATCACACACACTCCCTAAGAACTAAAAGATTCATTTAACGTGCACATCCCATTCTCAGAAACCAATAAAACTCAAAATGACCAAAGAAGGAATTTTTAGTCAGGAATCTGTCATCATCTATATTAAAAACAACATAAAAGCCGCCGTTTGACCACCAAAAGAACTGACCAAAATTAAACATAAATAACAATTGAAAACTACAGATAAAATTCACTTTCCTCAGAAATAGTCAGTCACTCCTGTAGATCACTCTACTAATAAGAAGGGATTTCTTTTCTCCTTATGATGACCATGTTGGCCGAAATTAGCCGAGGAACCTACAGAAGTAATCTATTTCTACAGAAGTAATCAATTTTTATTTATTAATAGACATATTTTATCACTTCAACGTTATTTTTTTTAATGTAAACCCAAATTTTAAAAATTTTGTTTTCAAACTATATTTATTATCGTCTGCTGGCCTGAAGATTCGAGTAATTTTATTAAAGACAAATATGCGCGTTCAAATACGTTGAATAACACAGACGATGTACTTTTGCTTAGCTTTTATGATTCTTGTAAAAAATATGATTAAACGACCTAAAGTAATTTCATCTTCGGACAGTAATTCCATCTTTATGAAGAATTGAACAACATGAAACAACGGCTTATCAACAATAATTACCTCAACCATATCATTGACCAGCAAATAAAACTACCTTTAAAGAAATTTAGAAATAATAAAATATAAATATATAAATAACGCAAACAACCATCCTTATAATAAAAACATCATTAACTTAACCTACCAGATGTATCCTAACTATAAACAAGATGAAAAAAACATTAAAAATACAATCGATTCGAGTCCCGTGTGGAGATTGTGGAGGGTGCGATGGATGAATTGTCATTTAAGTTACACTAAAATGAAAATAGCACTGACATCTCATTTTAACAGACGTATTTAACAAAATAACACAAAAATATCTTGAAATACTAAAGAGTAAATTTATTCAATAAAATCGCCATTAGTTTCAACCACGGTCTCCAGACGACTTCGGAATCTCCTGCGACTCTTTTGGACAGTCTCCTTGTTTAAGTTGGTGGATGCTACCGTAATCCTTGCCTTCAGTTCATCTTTGGTGTTACAAGGAGTTTTGTTGGTCTCTCACTCAACTGTGTCCCACATATAATAATCAAGGGAGGTTGCAGTCTGGGGAGTTAGTTGTAAGGGGTGATGTGACCGCAGAAACTGTATGACAGCCATGACTGGAGTCTTCTGCTTATGTGGCATAATGCAGAGTACTGTTGCCAGATATAGGGTCTTCCAGTAGCCGCCCTCTTGATCTAGGGAACACTACCTCCTCAAAGCACTTGATGTAAGCCTCAGTGTTGAGTTTGAGGCTCTGTGGGAAGATGAATGAAGGCATAATGTTGCCATCATTAGTGATCACTTCAAACACCATGATGTTGACTAGATATATAATCCAACTATTTCCGAATCCTCTGAAATGTCCTCAGATTGACACTCAAACACTATGTAATGTTCGTATTGGTGATTCCGGTGCGAATGCCAAGCAGTAGAGCATGGCGTTTCTAAATTTCTGACCGAGTGAATTGTGTAATGGTGATCTTTTCTCACAGATGGTTGCCCAACTGACCCTACTATACAGTGCAGTCGACAAATTCAAAAACAAACAACGCGCATGCGCGAAATTAAAAAATATAAAATTTACCCGTATCTACAAAATAAATATCAAAATCAACATTAAATTCTTTCATAGGCCACACATGCACCACTCTCCTTTATAGGTTGACTTGCCACTTGTCGAAACTTAGTTTAGTTCGTCCATATATCGATCACATTATAAACAACCAAAAAATTAAAACTAATACCAATAGCTAATATCAAAATACTATATAGTATTCACTACAAGGAAAGGCTTATACTATATATATATATATATATATATATATATATATATATATATATTCGTTTTTATGTATTCGAGCTCATGGAACCGTTTTAGAAAGCCGCTATACAATATGGGCAGATTTGAATTAAATTTGAATTGCAGCATTCCAAAAATGAAAAACAAATGTCAGGATGTAGCCAACAAAATCTTGTCTACCATAATGACAATACCCAGTTCTTGATAATGACTGAGGCAGTCGAAAGTATTTGAACAAAAACAGAGCAAAAGCATGAACTTTGTAACGTAGTCGGAAATTGTAAAATTGTACAATAAAGGTTTCAACAGACAGACCTCGTCGGTCGAATTTAACAGAACATTTTAAATGAATTCTTACTGTTTATATCTATGTATGTATGCATGACTACATAAGCGTTAAACCTATATTATATATATATATATATATATATATATATATATATATATATATATATATATATATATATGTGTGTGTGTGCGGTGTTCATTGGAAAGCGCTCAATATCAGTGATAGAGCTACCATATTTAGTTGAATGAGATTATGATCCTGGCTTCACGCTTATGCGATCATCAGACATTCTGGTTTATTTTTTTTAAAATTGAATGTCTTTTGTTAATTTTTTTAATTGAATTTAATTTTTTAATTAATTTTTAATTGGATCTCTATTTTTTTAAAATTGGAGATTCAATTTTTAAAAAAATAATCCAGTCTGTCTGATGATCGCAAAAGAGTGAAAACCAGGTTCACAAACTCATATCCATACAACTTATATATAAACATATAACAGAGAGAGAGAGAGAGAGAGAGAGAGAGAGAGAAGAGAGAGTATAAGGAAATAAGAACAACTGTGAAATAGAGAAATAACCACAACATTCTACATATATTCACATACAAGCGAACGCACATACACACGCACAGAAATGCACACATAAACACATGTGCACAAACACCCACATACAATAAAGAAAAATATCAAGTTTACACCAATAAAATATGCAATAATTTTTTTTTTTAAATTAATATAAAAATCAAGAAAGGGGGGGGGAGAATAAGTAGACAGTTCCTGATTTCATGCGTTAAAATCGGCGACTTGCCACTTGTCGAAACTTAGTATAGTTCGTCCACATATCGATCACATTATGAACAATTTTAAAGTCCATTGACAATGCGAATTGGGAGAAGAGGCTTGGGATATAAATCTCTATTCTTGTTTTCTTGTTGCTAATACCTCCGTAAGAGTGGACAGAGCGATTATGTCTACGAAACTCTGGAGTCGGGGTCCCTGAATATAACATCAGTCAGCTAAGTGACAAATTTCATATTTGTATTCATCCTATATATATATATATATATATATATATATATATATATATATATAAAGTGAACATTGAAGTCAACACTCAGATCGACAGGCGGTTTCATACTAGACGCAATCGTCAGGCCTAACGATTGCGTCTAGTATGAAACCGCCTGTCGATCTGAGTGTTCATTTCACTATATATATATATATATATATACGCTCTATCTGTGATATTGAGCACTTTGTCCCATAAATATAACACACCTTAAAACTATATTTCTTTATATATATATATATATAATGTTTGCATGTGTGTTAGTACAATGCTTTTCCCCTGAAATAAAAAGTGTTCTCTCTCTCTCTCTTTCTCTCTCTCTCTCTCACACACACACACACACACATGCATATGGAAGAGAAAATGGAAGAGCAGGGTTACATTTTTAGTTTTCCTGGAAGTGACGGAATAATTTCCACTTGTTATTCATATCAGACCCCATCGCACCATGCCACCCACCCTTCTTCACACAGTACTGGGTTTTTTCCCCCAGTCCATATGAAATTATTCCTTAACCGTCATAGTCTTCAGATGAAGAAAAAAAACGACAAACGCCTTGGCGTGGATCGCAGTAAGCATCAGTGAAATTTGATCCGTTTAAAAGAGTCAGCAAAACATTCTTTCAGATCGTGGGAACTGGAACCTGTCTGGGGATTGGAAAAGAAATGAGAACCTTAAAGATACAAACTATTAAATGCACTATATATATATATATATATATATATATATATATATATATATATATATATATATATATATATATATATATATATGTTGTGTTCAATGTGCGTATTTGTGTGAAACATTTACAGACATATGGCTGTGTATATAAGTATATGTTTGCGTCTGTGTGTGCTTGTGAATGTATGCGTAAACCTTTTTTTTCAAACAATTGAAATGAGTGAAAAACAAATGCTACTTGCCCCACCCTTGGAAACTTTAGCACATATATTATTTGCCCAGTTGTAAAGCCATAAGACCACAAACGAAGCAACTTATCTTCCCAGCGAAGAACAAGAACAGATTTTTATATTCCAAGCCTTTGATCTCAGTTCGAATGCTTGTAGCTTACCTTTGGGCTTTAGAATTCAAGAGAAATGTCGATTTTAATGAGTGACATTTAGCATTTAATCTCAGTTAATTCTTTGATTTGAAATTCTGTTAAAAATCTATTTTGTTCAACATGTCAGAGACTGTACAGTCTTCAGCTCAATCAAAGGAGACATAGAAATAAAATTTAAATAAATAATTGAATGAGGATTCATGATATCTTTTTTTCTTTGCTTCGACCGTTTCATGATTTTGCTTAGCATGAAGGCTGAGAAACCATCGACAACTATAACCATTAGTCGATATTTTTGTCTTTAGCAGATTGCTAATTAACATGACATATTTCCCGCAATTTATTAAGATCTTTAGCACTAATTAGCTGGTGACAACAGGATTATGCTATTCCATCGCTTCTAATTTGGTTTACATCGAATTCTTTTTCCAGGCACCATAACCCCAATTTAACGAGTCTTGAACTATATCTTTTAAGATTTCCTATTTCGTTTAGAGCATTTTCACACTGATTGTTGTTGTATACAAGTGTTATAAGGTCTGTCACAGTTTTTCCATAAAATGATATAGTATATCTTTATTGAAAACAGCTAGGAACAAATTAAATCGATTTCATTTTTTCTTTCACCCCGCTATTACGCAGTTACAGTATTTTACTAGTGTCGTTTGTAGGGTCAGCAGCTACATGCCACAATGGGGTAGACTGTGCTTCAAAGCTATGGGTGCAGTCAGTTCAGTGATGCTACGGCATCACTGGGTGCAGGGCCTCCTTGACTGATGAGTGGAGAGCACTCCCGATGGAATGGTGAGCCTTCAGTTTAGGGAACATGGTTTAACATGGAGAGGGATGTATTCTGCCAGGTCTACTTGCCCAAGTCACACTACACATGAATAAATACCACGAGATTTTGCAGGAGACCAATAATCGTTTGTTGTTTCAAATTTGTGGGTTGAAACTTCCCGCAACTACACAGATCAGCAATCGTTGATCGCATCTCGTCAGTTCGCTACAGCTTTGTCCGATGAGACATGAAGACAACTCATTTCGCCATCCTCTGGTGTTTTTGTAATAGACTTTTGACAGATATCAAGCGCTTTTCCTTCAACAAACTGCCAACCTACATTCACGCATGCGTGAAAGATGTCACGTGACAGGAGGCTTTCATAATCTTTCTTTTCTCTATTAATGTTAAACCGTTCTGAGTTCTCGTGTACGGTTAAACGTACAATCGATTTAATGGAAGACTTTTCCTTCTTTGTGTTTTTGAATTGACTTGAGAAAAATAGAAATGTCTATTCAGTAAATCATTATTTACATTCAGATTACTGTCCTCATCTTCATTGTTATTATCACGACATTTCGACCGTTATACCCTCCGGGCTTTATTAGGTATTTGTTGATCAAGGCAACCTTTAGGGGATTTCAAACACGACTCTTTATTTAATGTGCGGGGGTAGATTGTTAATGTGTCACTAAGTCTAGGGATACCTCATCTTTTTCGTATCTAGTATTTCTCAATTATTTCTTGTTTCAATCTAAATCTCGATGCGGAGTTTTATTCTCATTTGTGTTGTTATCACATTTCGACTGTCGTTCCCTCTGGCCTTCATCAGGTGATTTTTGATCCAGGTAAATGACAGGAAATGTCAAACTGAATCCTATATTTGACCTGTGGGTATTCATTCGAGTCATCGCAATGAGATTGGTAGGACTGATGAAAATTCATATATTATTGTATGATTATTTGTATTTTATATCCCTAGTTTCTTTGACAGAAAACATTACTAAAAGGAAGCTTCTATCCCCCTCTCCGCTACGATACAAGTTACACGTCGATAACATCCATGAAATCACAACAGAAAATGACATTTTGGAACTTACCTAATAAATCCCACTTCTGCTGTCAGTGGTCAAATAAACACCTACTATATATATGTATATATATAGTTTTAGTTTAGTTTTTCTTTCCACTTGTGCTGTTACGCGTCGTGGGGAGACACAGTCGTCTGTTAACGTGAAGTCGAGTGGCCAGGAGGAGAGATATCTCTTGAGCTCTGAGAGTGTCTACTACTGAGTCGCTCCAGCGTCGTCTTCGTCTGCCTCTCGCTCTCCAGCTAGAGTACCTGAGGGTGTATGCTCGTAGGGCTGGTTTCTTGATAGGCATACGAGTGAGGTGTTCGAACCACTTGAACCTTTGTCGTTCGATTTGTTGTATGATTGTTATTGATCCTAACATATCTCTTATTGCTTAAGTCCTGATCTTGTGTCGCCTGATCTTGTTCATTGCTTTCCTCAGGCATTTCATCTCACAAGTGATCATTTTTCTTCTCAAAGGTCTTTGTTATGGGCCATGTCAGGCAATTTGATGTCAGCGTTGGTAGGAAAGTGGCGTTGATGAGATTTGCCTTGGTGCTCATGGAAATGCTAGGATGTTTTAGAAGAGGAGCAAGTTGGTAAATGACTGCGTTGGCTTTCTAACATCTGGTCTCAATTTCTCTGTCTAGTTTAACATATATATATATATATGATAAAAATATAGTTTTAAGGTATGCTATGTTTATGAGCTTAAAGCATTCGCGATCTGGGATAGATTGCATATAAATATAAAAGTGGTGATTGAGGTCAACACCCAGCGATGTAATAATAAATTAAAAAAAAAAAAACAGCACTCTAAAATAGCCACAAAACGGCATTCCGATCTAGAATTATTTCCACTCAATAAAACCTAGAATAATTCAAAACATAACAATCACCAACCGCTCAATAACCGTTAGAATAATACACCACTGGCCAGCATATATAAAAATAGTCGAACCAAAATACAGCGCACATAACCTGACGATTGCCTTTAAGCATGAACAGGACTGTCGACGTTGGGTGTTGATTTGATGTCTATTTTTATTGTAAAATGAGCAGGAATGGTTAAATGGCAGAAATGTCTAACAAACAGAATTGACAAAGTTTGCAATAAGCAATAACAAGAAAAAGAAAAGAATAGGGCAAAAAATAATATGAAGCAAGTAACCAATTTATGCAATGGCAATTAACAGTAATAAGACAAAGCAAGAGTTATATAGCAAAAAGTTCACAAACAAAGAATTGGGCTTGACACACAAGAGCGAATTCGGATAAATGAACGCAAAGTTCTTAGTTCAAGACAAGACAGATCGAGACTGAGTCATATGAAACCAAGAACCGGCCTATCTTATTGGCCAGGAAGAAATCCCAGCATGCCTTTGTATGCTTCTGGCTATAAATTGGGGAGGGGAAATATTTTGCATTTATTCCAATCTGTATTGGAACACACACACACACACACACACACACACACACACACACACACACATATATATATATATGTGTGTGTGTGCTTGTGTGTGTGTGTGTGTGTGCTGCAAGAAAGCGTACGAAGGAAATGCCAAGCGTACCCTTGCCCGTCATCCTAAGCGGGACTCCGTTTCTAATTGTGTCGATAAAACTACTTAAATATTCCCGCCTTCCTCAAACGGTTCGCCATCACAAAGGAAATTAACCGTAACTGTTTCCTACTTTGATCAAGTACAGTCTTTGGGGTGCCGTGAGAGAGCGGCCATCCGCCCAAACACTAACCAGATTAACGACGGTCACGGATCATGACGAGTAAAGTGCTTCGGAAGAATGCATCGTGGCCATTCTGTTTTGAGGCCGGCACTAATTGGTTGGATCTGACTAATAAAATATCAAAGCATGTGCTTCGAGTTCCATGGACGACATTGATTTAAATGGAGTTTGCTGGAATGTTTTCTTCATTTAATGGGCCCACATCTGATGGAAAAAGCAGATTTCATTCTGTTTCGCTCCTCTGCTCGATAACATCATGAACTCTAGTTAAATCCATCTTCGTGATTTTCATGTAAAGTTTCGAATCGGCTTTCGACACAGCGATTCCTGGTGTTCAAAAAGTTATGGAATCACCTTGGATATCTTTCTACACAGACAGCATCACAAATGACACATACTGCGAAACACCATCATACAAGTAACGGGACCGTTGGATGCCCTTTTAACCACCGTCAAGAATAGAAAGTTGAAATGGTTTGGCGATGTGTTTTTGATGATGTTATTTAGGAATATGCTTATTACACAAGGAGGCACAGTGAAGTAATAGTAATGGATAGTGGCTCAGATTGAGGAATCGGAGAGCCGAGTTCGAATTCCAGTCGAAGCCATTACATTCACTTAGGTGCTAATACCCTTGGGAAAGGTATGAATCCTCCCACCAGCTATGGGTAAATACCAGGACAGACCGGGTTCTATAACCTTGGGTGGCAAATGGTCTTACACAGAAATGGCAACCTAATGCGGGAAAAACTGCCTCGTCAGTCATGTATCGAAAGATACTTGATTGCCTAAGCGTGTATCACGCATGACACATAACTGTCTGAATTACACATACATTTTGGCTACCACTTCGATGTTGAACACTACCTTCGCAACAAGATCATCATGAGACACAGTTGAACCATGGATGGATATAACCCTTTTACCTGGACCAACTTTTAAAACCTCAGGCATAAAGTTGGAAGACATAAGACACATATATATTAAGATTTATTTTGTGAATGTGTGCGTGTTTTTCCCAGTCTTGTTTGAGGATAACCGACACCCGGCAGCAAAATCAGGAGATTTTGAGGGGCATGGAGCCACGTCTTAATTGCCGTTGTTCCCAGGTCCACCCTGACCTAGGGTGGTAGTACCTGTTAGGGTCCCAGCTATGGGTAAATAATGAACCCCCCAAACTGTATTCAAAACACTATAAAGGTATAAAAAATATTTTTATATGGAAAATGCTACGAATACATTTTCAGAGTGAAAAAATTACCAGCAGTACATTTTTGTAATAAAAAAAGTAAAAAAAAAGTATATTATTTCCCAAGAAAATTAAATTTCAGCATTAAATGACCCATAAGAATTTGATATGCCATTAAACAAACAAACCAATGTTTTCAACCAGCCATTTGACTTTCACAACTGTCGAAAAATGTGATATAAATTGTTGGTATTTGTGAGGTCATACATGTCATATATATTGTCTGGAAGTTCCACATGAATACATTTTCGGACATTTTATTTCTGTTCTTTTAGTTTGCTATGTAATCACAACGTGTTTTAATCGAATTTTTAATACTTACAAAATAGAGCTTCGTGTTAAATTGGTGAAACATTTCAGAAGGAAGATTATGGATGGGAAAGGTATAAGAGATTGTGATATTTGAACTTGCATGTAAAAGAATTTTGATTGCACAAACACGTGCACGCACTCACACAGTAGCAGTGTAAACCACATTTGAACTCCATTAGTGCTGAACAAAAAAAAATGTACCTGAGCAGGCGTCTGTAACAGGGATCGGCTAGCTGAGTGTTCTGGTAAAACTAGTAACCGGCCATTATTATATATATATATATATATATATATATATATATATATATATATATATATATAATATATAAGGCAAATGTAAGGATTTTTTTTTGTAACAAGTATTTATATGCAAGAGCCAAATGGTATTGGTTTTCCAAAATTTTTTTAAATTTTGGAAAGCTCATAATTTTCATAAATTTTAAAATTTTCAAAAGCCGATGACATTTTTGCTATCTTACATAAATGCTTGTTACAAAATGAAATCCTTTCATTTGCCTTGATAAAGTTCCTCAGAGGACGAAACATGTCGGTTAAGATAAGTTTTCCTTTTGTCATTATTCATATTTTCATTTTACAGATATTCACTATCTGAAATTTCACAGATACACACGTACGCACGCACACACTCACACATATATTGTTTATACGTTATTTTTATAGATACAATTATTTTAAGTCAATGTTATGTTTATAATAAATAGTATTCAGAACATTTACCTGCCTGAATGTCCGAGAAATTTCATAGATAATGTTTCGTTCGACAGGAATCGAACCTGTATCTTACAAAGAACCGTCATTTGGCCTGACGTGCTATACCACTTAGCGACAGATGAAGCGTCTTGTTTGCAAAGTCAAATTACTGCTTTTGAACAGAACTTTGCTAATCAGACGCTTCTTCTCTAGCTAAATGATATAGCACGTAAGGCTATAATACGGTTCCGTGTAGGATAAAGTTTCGTTTCCAGTCGGAAGACATATTTTCTATGAAATTTCTTGGACATTTAAGCCGGTAAATGTTGTTAATAATGTTTATTATAAACAGAGCATTTACTTAAATATTTGTATCTATCAAAGTAGCGTATAAGTAATAAATATATAAAAATAATTACCGGACTTTTGTACATTTCTATATATATATATATATATATATATATATATATATATATATATATATATATATATATATGATAAAAAAGTTGGTAGTCAGAGTTGAAATAAACCAGGAAACAGTAGTATTAAAATGTGCTCAATATATATATATATATATATATATAATATATATATATTTATATATATATATATATATATATATATATATATAAATTTAACATGTAGAGCATTTAAGTTTAGAAAATTAAGAGATCAGACGATCGGTTGATCTCCTAATTATATATATATATATATATATATATATATACGCATGCACACGCGTGCCCGCGTGTAAGTGTGTACATTGATTGAATATATATTCAGTAAATATACATATACACACATACGTGTGTGTGTATTGGTGTGTATGAATGTGCAATTGCGTTCTCTAAAAGCGGGAGGAAAAAATGATTTATCAGAGTCGGCTTGTTACCATGAACATGAACAATGCAAGTATGGTTCCATTCTCTTCCAATTGTGAGAAAAAGTAATCGAAGAAGCTTCAAGATAAGTGCATGATGGACTCCGGAAAAGCCTCTAGTAACGATGACGTCACTGAATGCAGTTATTACGTCAGTGATAGCGGATTTCCATTCACTTGGCGCAATTTGTGCTCATGTGTACGGAAACCATTGTCTTGTCCGTCTTTGAGTATCGGCGGGTGTTAGGTGCAACACGTAAAATACCCATTGTATATTCTGTGTACGATTTTTCTTACCGTTGGCAATTGTTCGTCTCAGATCGGACGCACTGTGCAACCTTAGAAAGAAGCATGGTTTTGTTTGCTTGCATTTTTCTCTTTCATATATATATATATATATATATATATATATATATGCATACACGTGAAGGTGGTGAAAAGTTATCGATTCCAAAGGCGAAGCCTTTCCCAAAACGTCTATGTCTGGTAATTCTTTTTCATCAATTCACTCCAAGCTTTCTGTTAATGTCACTAAGCCGCACGGGACTACTGAGAGTGAAAAAGAATGAGCAAACTTTTGAAGGAACCGGAAACCCAATCCTAAACAGGAAATAATGAATAAACCTGTACTCTTCAAAAGACCGGGGAGGAGTGTAAACCGGACGATAGATGAATTTGGTCTGTTATGCATTTAAAGGAGAAGGCGGCAAAGAATTGAAAAGACAAACATTTCTAATAGATTAGGTGTCCTACGAGGGTCTATTAGTGGCGGTGAAAATCTGTCAGCTGTAAGAAAAGTTGAAGCTGGTGACACCAAAATCAAATACAAAAAATTAAATATCTAGGAAATGTTTTAACAGAGAAAAGAAAACACGGCGCCGTAATCCGAAGGTGAATTGGGGTAGCAAAAGACGCCGTCCAAAGATGCTAAGCAAAGTATTAAGAAACAGGAAAATTGTTATGTAATATAGCTCCTTACATATAAGAATGAATGCTTGATAATCTCTTCATAGATGAAGAAGAAAACTTGAAGCAACAAAAATGTGATCCTAAGGAAGGATTCTGAGTATACCATGGACTGAATGAAGTTTGAGAAAAAAAAAAGGAAAATCAGAAAGCACGTAATGAGGTAAGATGGCTTAGAAAATTTGACACTCACAAGGACATATTGAACTTAAAAGAGACAAACGAATAGAATGAATAACCAACCTAACAAGTCTGTGCAAAGGTTTTGCAGAACTATATTAGGTGAGGGAACGAAGATACAGGACTTACTTAGATCTCCAAAGGACAGGATGTTGTGGGGAGCGATGATCACCCATGCTGTGAAAAGACAAAGAAGAAGAAGAAGCAGAAGAAGAATAAGAAGAAGAAGAAGAAGAAGAAGAAGAAGAAGAAGAAGCCGTAAGGGTTCCAGAAGGTACTTACTCATTCCAACAAGTCCCACCTAATATAGACAGGGTTGGTCAAGGATTTTCAGTCATGTTACGCCTAACATGAGGCATCCTATCTCTCCTTTGAATTCTTAGGACTAATTGGTGCGTCATTGGTGAAAACCAACCAGTTGGTGACAATATCATGGACTCATTCAGGACATATGGCAGAGTGGATAAAGGCGTTAGTTAGATCCAGTGACAGGATCCAAAGAATGTGAGTTCAATACTTGGTTAAGGCAGTGGAGAACTTTCAGAGGGAAATTAACAGGAGATAACTGATAACTGACATCCATTAAACATGGCACGTCGAACTAGAACAGTCTAACCCAATGAGCGAAATAAAGGGTTCAGTTCAATATTCCAATCACCTGAAGAAGGCCGGAGCGTACAACGGCCGAAACGTTGTAATAAATATGGCGACAAAGATGAGGACAATAGTCCGAATAATGGAAATAGTGTAGTTCTTTGATTTTGTATCGTTTTCCTCTGATTCTCTGAAAAATGGATAATTAAGCAATAACATATTTTATATCTACCTCGTAGATTAAATAAAGTGTTCAGTTCAAAATTCCTTGTTGCTTACCCAGACCAACAGGCACCTGAGGATGGTCGGAAAGTACAACGGCCGAAACATTGTGATAATAACAAAGACTAGGACATTATTCTGAATGTAAAATTAACTCGTCATCCCAGAAATTCAGACAGAACTTGAAAGTAAATATTTCAAATAGGAGTATGTTTTTTATTCCTTTCTTTCTTCACTCAGTTTGAGATGATAACATCTTCTGCAGATAAAGCAGAATGTTTTGCTCGTAAATTCTCTTCCACTGCTACCTTTGACTCATCTGGAGTATCTTTGCTTGACTTTCACTTTTAGACAAACAGTATGAGCTTCGCTTCTCTAGGTCAAATGCTGATGTATTAACGAGTCTATCAAAATTTAGATAAGGATAACAAGGCTCAGGCTATTACTTTGAACATCTCGAAAGTATTTTTTTTATTATGAGTTTTTTTTTGTATTAAAGCAGGTGTCCCACCGAAGCCTCTATCGATGGATCTACGTGATTCTTAATTTTTATCAATGACATTGATGATTTCAGCTCACAACTCGGTATCTATGCTGATTATACAACTGTATTTACACCTGTCTTTATAGTAAGTCTGATCAGTTCGATACAGTCAAATTGGCAGATGATCTGAAAAATGACCTACAGTCTGTTGTTAACTGGGGCAAGGAATGGCTTGTTAATTCTAATGCCTCCAAAACGAAGCTGTTCTCTATTAATCATCTGAGAGAACCCATTCTGCCTTCTATCAGCATGGCTGATGCTAACCTCCAGAAGAGTGACTCGTTGCGCCTTCACTGGCAAACGTTCGCGGCTGACATGAAGTGGAAAGATTATATTGAATCAATTGCTGAAAAGTCTGCTGCTAGACAATTTTTTGCTCTAGAAACTATTTTACAGACTTATAAGACAGCCATTCGTCCATGCTTTGAATATTTCTGCCACATCTGGTCTGGTGCTCCTGCTAAATATTTAGAGATTCTTGATAAATATCTTAATAAGTATCTGCAATGTTATTGGTCCTGACCTGGCTTCTAAGCTTCAGTTATTTTACACGGCCGTTTCCACAAATAGTTTCATTGCAATTGTTCTGATTAATGTTACTATATGCTTACTAGATTTAATGAATTAAGGGTAGTAAAAGATTAGCAAAAATGTCTTATCATTTTACAGTTGAATTAACTAGATGTAACCGTAAGTTCTATGCTAAAAGTTCCTTTTGTTTCATTACTCGTTAGTAGAATTCTCTTCAAAAACTTTAATGCAACGCCAATCATTATCTATTCTCTTCTTGATTCTTCTGTTATTTTTCCCGCTCTTTAATAATATTTTTCTTTTATTTATTCTTTTATACTCAGTAACCCCCTTGTGTCTTAGTGGCTTTATTGCCTTGCTTGGAGTGAAATCCACATCAGTAGATTTTGTTAAGTCGCTGAGCGATGCTTCGGTTAGACGCTTGTTTGTCTTGTATCTGTATGAAATTCCAGGTCTTGTCAAAGAATTTGGTTTGATCCGTTATAAAAAAAAGAAGCATTACTTCAACTGCATGTCGACATCATTTTGATAATGTTTACTCAACATCGAAGTTGGAATGCGTAAAGACATTGGTTGAAAAAGAGGAAATTATTGTATATTCATTTTTCAATATTAGAACTATTTATCCATTACTCATTCATTGGCGTGCTTCTGTGTCCGTGTGTTCGCCTAACTTAACACCGCTGTAATTATTCGTGAGTTGTTATGGCGATTCATTCCGACGAGATTGTCGTCTTTTGCGCTGTTTATCGAAAATAGCAACCTAGTCGATAGGGTGGCTGAGAGAGTTGTATGTTTGTTTTAAAGACTTACAGTTAGTGTTGGAATTATTGGCGGCCACAATCTTAACAATATAAGATATGCAAATGACACAGTGTTGATGGCGTACAGAATTAATTTCAACTTCACCCTCCGCGACGCGAATGAGTCCGAACTTTTATTGTCGATAACTCCAAAATGGTAGATTTTATCAAAATTTCTTTGTTATTTTTTAATTAAGCATATTACATTTGCACCTAAGTGGAACTATTCGGGAAATCTTTATTAGAAAGTGAGCGTGGGGCTTGAACTGCAAATTAGCCTTTTGAGGTTCTGAGGTGAAATTAGTCACTCGTGTTGATAGCGGGCAATGAAACTGAGCTACAGGGGCGCCTACAGAAGGAAAGCGAGAAGAAAGGACTAAACATTTGTTGCAAAAAGAGGGAATGCATGGTTTTCAGCACAAGGAACATCCCAATACGTAAAGATTAGAGATGCCAAAAACAAACATTTAGATATCTGGGAAACGTGTTAAAAAACGACGGAAAGTGTGACACGGAAATCCGAAGGCGTATTACGGAAGCGAAAGATGCCTTCCAAAAGCCGAGCAAAGTATTAAGAAACAGAAAAATAACTTTAGAAACAAAGAGGGCTAAAATGTTATTAAATATCAGTCCTTCTATATGGCAGTGAATGATGGACAATATCCTCACAGATGAAAAGTGATTTGAAGCAACAGAAATGTGTTTCTATAGAAAGATGTTGAGAATACCATGGATCGAACATGTAAGTAACGAGGAAATTCTACAAGACAATGGTAACAAAAAAGAAACTTACATTTAACATCAGGAAGAGACAGTTGAAATATCAGGGTCACATAATGAATAAAAAAGGCGGCTTGGAAAAATTGATGCTCAAAGGACAGATTAAAAGCAAGAGAGCAAGAAAAATCCGGGTGATCTTGAGTGAATGAATGACAGAGAAGGATTTGAGAGAGATATCAAAAAGACAAAAGATATTAACAGCTACAAAGAACAGGAAATAGTGGAGAGCCATGACTGCTAAAATTCTGAAGGGACAGGGGTCACAGAAGAAGACAATTTTCAACACACACAAATTGTAGCCAGGATGAAAGTGTCATTAGTGTACATGTAAGATCTTCAACACATACATTATATATAATCTATATATCTATATATGTTAATTCTCAAATATCTTTCTCTATTTGTTAATATCTATCTATCTATCTATCTATCTATGCCTGTCTTTCTATCCATTTACTATCTGTGTTTATTAATTCATTTCTATCTATCTATCTATCTATCTATCTATCTATCTATCTATCTATGCCAGTGTTTTCCTATTTATTTATCTGCATATCTAGGAATCACTGCATATTTTTATAACTATCACAGTATATCCTATCTATCTATCTATCTATCTATCTATCTATCTATCTATCTATCTATCTATGTTTGTTTGTTTGTTTGATTCTTTGATTGTTTGTTTGTTTGTTTGTTTCTCTCTTTCTTTCTTTTTATATATTTTAGAAACGATTATCCACTGAAATATGTTAGTTGTCAGTGTTCAATATTTAAACTTAAAATATGGTTATTCTGTGCCATTTACGTTTTCTTTTTCTCTGTTACAGTTTGGCGCTATATAATCGTAGTTTAATACTATTTATCACGTTTCTCGAAGAATAGTGAGGCAATGTGCTCTCTGCCAGTCTCTTTCTAATCTCCTCTTAATGTCTTTCTGTCTGTTTATCGATCCATGACAATAGGCAATTCTCAAACACCGTTTACGAAATCACCCAATCAGAATCGTTATATATCAACTACCAATTCAATTCGCAACCAATAGAAAAATAAGTCTTTTTAAAATTAAAAAAAGAAACAAAAAAGACATTTTTTTTCTCTCGTTAAATGATTACAGTATAAGATTTTAATTGCAAACAATTTGTGAATGGATTTTTTTCGGGTGACATGAAGAAGGGAAAAGTAGGTAAAATTTGGATTATATTGAAACAAAAGGATGATCCTGAAATGTAAACGGTTGCCTGTGCCCTACTTAGATCGATATTCGTCAGGTTTTATTGTAACACAAGGGGGTGGATCTAATTCAGATTGAAAACTGTACACTTGAGCAAGTCCATAGAACAGCATGTACCATGGAACAGGGCAACCATTTCGGAAATATTCTCTTGATATTTGCATTGGGCATGAAACTCGGAATTGTACTGTCAGTATGGAAAATGATTTATCCTGATAATTAATAAAAATCTTAGCTCTCTTATTACGTATCGAGTTCTATTTTATTAACACCAGCACTCAATGGAATATATATATATATATATATATATATATATATATATATATATATATATAAAAGTGAACATTGAAGTCAACACTTAGAGGCGACAGGCTGTTTCATGCTAGACGCAATCGTCAGGCATCCTTTTTTTTCTCGGCTATTTATATATACGGGTCAGTGGTGCATTGTGGGGAGTCTATTTTGGCGGTTATTTTGCCGGAAGTCATTTATTTGTTTATTTATTTATTTGGGTTAATTTATTTATTTTTTTTTTTATTTATCTTTTTATTATTTTTTTTATTTTTTTATTTTTATTTCTTATCTTATATATTTATTTTTTTTTTAAGCGGTGATTTATTAACGTAGTAAAATTTGTTTATGTCACTTATTTAATAGTTTTGTTTTGGTTTGGGAAGATAAGTAAAGCTATTTATTCAATTTTGGGGTTGATTGCTGTAGTTTATTATTAGTTTTTAATTTGTTTATTACTTCATTTATTTATTTGGTTTGATTATCTTTACTTGTTTTTTCTAACGGTTAATTTGTCGGGAGCGGTTTGTTTGTTTATTTATTTGTATTAATTTATTTTACTTGTTTTTAAGTGACGTAGTAAAAATTTGTTTTCGC
Source organism: Acanthosepion pharaonis (assembly GCA_903632075.3). Classification (NCBI taxonomy): domain Eukaryota; kingdom Metazoa; phylum Mollusca; class Cephalopoda; order Sepiida; family Sepiidae; genus Acanthosepion; species Acanthosepion pharaonis. The sequence continues at coordinate 790,774 of CAHIKZ030003205.1, forward strand.
GTCTGCATTTTGAGATGAGATCGGATCGTTTATTTAATAATTTATTTTGGTCTGGAAAGGTAATGATAGCTATTTTTTCCTTGAAGCAAAGTTTGCAAGGCTGATGATATTTTCCTTATTTTCCAAGATATTTTTGGTGTGCTGTGCGTTTTGTTTTTAATTTCTCAGATATAATTAGAAAGCATTGTGCTGTTCGCGTATTTACTATTTGTAAAAGATGTTTTGTGTGCATAATTTCTTTGTTTCCAGGGTCCTCAGTTACTTCTATATATACTTTTTCTTCATTATCCGGTGATTTTATCGTGGCTTGGTATATTACGTTGTTTCGTAAGCACTTACTGTTTAAGGGCATTCGTTCTTTATTCTGCAGTTACACGTGGGTTTAATTTGTTCGTTATATATATATATATATATATATATATATATATATATATATATATATATGGTAGTAAACCAAAATAGCCAAAATTACTTCAGATGGGGTATAGATCTAATTCAACTAACGAAAACTTCGTCATTCTTATTCAACCCCGTATGGATAATTTCTGTATTAATTTTTCGAAGATGTCACAGTTAAATTTCGAATTCCGACGCGAACTAGTTCTGTATACCGGGGTTAAATAAAACTGACGAAGTTTTCGTCGGTTGAAAAAGATCTATACCTCGTGCTTTTTGCGGATCAGCTTTATTATCTTTTATTACTAGGATCCACTTGGACGTTTTTAAGCATAACCCCAAGCAAGGCAGGAGTCCCACTAGCACCCAAGGGGTTACAGTAGATAGAGACCACTCTCTGCCTTCCATCAGTATGGCCAATGAGATGCTCCAGGAAAGTGATTCATTGTGCATTCTCTGGCTAACGTTCTCAGCTAACATGAAGTGGAAAGACTATATTGAATCCATTGCTAGGTCAGCTGCTAAGAAAGTTCGTTCACTGTGTCGAGCGAGACATTTTTTTTTATCACCAGAATCTCTTTTATATATCTATATGTCTGATATTCGTCTACACGTAGAATATTGCTGCCATATATGCTCTGATGTTCCTGCAATATATTTAATAGATTCTTCATAAAATACAAAGAAGAATCAGAAATATTATTGATACTGACCTGACAACTAGGCTTCAGTCACTCCCACCCTCACGCCGTAAAGTTGCCTCCTTGTGTCTTTTCTATGGTATCTACGAGAGTAATTCGTTACGTCTTCTCATGCCAACATTCTCGGCTGACATGAAGTGGAAAGACTATATTGAATCCAATGCTAGGTCAGCTGCTAAAAAAGTGGGTTCACTCTGGAAAAATTTAAATGCAATGTCAAACGCCATCTACTGTTCTTCTCTTTTCTCATATAGTTCATTATTTCTGTTCCTAATTCTTCCATAACTATTGTGTATTATTGGCTTTACTGTCTTACATAGGATGATACCGATTAAAAAATTCTATCCTGTATAACATTATTCTATACCTCTTGAACGTGTTGAGGCAATAAGAATTGGTTGGCGGTAGGATTAACTCAGTGAATAACATATCATGGCATCTAGTCCTATGAAAAGTTTGGTGATCTTAATGACAGGAGAAGTTGCCGAAAAGTGTATAGACAATTTTTAGTAGCATGGACAAAGTGGAAGTTATTCTGAATTGAATCTTTCCCCGAACTTTCACATCGATCTGTCACATTCGATATTTCTCATCCGAACTTTCTCATGATTATCTTTCTCTGATCTTTTCTGAGATGAGGTATTTTCTCATTCGAACTTTCTCACCTATTGACCTTTTTGTCCTCATCTTTTGTCGCCATATTTTCTCGAACTTTCGGCCGTTATCGCTCCGGCCTTCTTGATGGTTCTCATTTCGAACTGAACCCTTTCCCATTTCGAACGATCTTGGGGTAGACTTGTTATTAATTCCACGTGCCATGTTTCCTGGATGTCAGTTATCAGTTATCTCCTGCTAATTTTTCTCTGAATCTTTCTCCACTGCCTTAACCAGGAATTGAACTCCACCTTCTTTTGGGTCTCTCACTGGATCTTTCTCAACCAATCTTTATCCACTGTGCCATGTGTCCTTGATCTTTCTGGGTATGAACTTTCTGAATCTTTCTAAACCTAATTCGTTGTTTTTTTCTGATTTTTTACCAGTCTTTCATATTCCAATCTTTTTTGCTGTTATCTGATCATTCTCATGTCTTTACATCAGATCTTTCTTATTGCTTTCTCATTTTTTATCATTGCTTTTTCTCATCGGATCCTTATTACTGATCTTTCCCATATTGTATTTTTTTCTACCCTGATTGGTCGGCTCAGGAGATTTCATCTTTCTCAGCATTTGTGCTGATTCTTTAAGTTTACGAACCAGTGGTGTTCCTGTCTATGATCTCAACATGATCCCACAGGGGGCGGTGATCTTTTTTCTCTCCATATGTGGTCTTTCCACGCCTGATCTTTTTCTACAATCTTTCCTCGATCTTTCAGATTTCTGGTGTTCTTGAAGCCTCCCAATTTTGGGGGGGGGCCTTTCTCTCCTTTATATTCCTTTCCGCAGCTGCATGGGGATACCTGCGTATACACAGTCTTTAGTCATGTTCTCTCTCTATGGGGGTGTCTCACTCGTGAGAGATACCTGCGAAGTGTTGTCACGCTTTTGCTGAGGGTTGTCCTGATGTTATATGGACCAGCAGGCCATCTTTTGTATTTTCTCTGATAATTCTTTCACATAAGGCAGGCTTAAGACTCGTTTTCTGATTTGTTTTTGTCCTCCTCCTCCTCCTCCTCTTTTGTGAGTGCCTATCCCAGTTTTGGGGATCTTGCCATGTACCCAGGGTAGTTGTTGCGTTGTCTCATCCACTTATACTGACCAACCTTTCCCTTATCTAACGTCTCTGGATCGCCACTTATGACTTTTTGCTCGATGTTGTAAGCATCGGACGATCCTTTTTTACGCTGTATGGATGTTTGGGAGTTGATCAGAGAAAGCGGGACACGCCCGATCTTTCTCATTCGAGAAGAGAATTATACAACCGTTGGATGATTCGATCGAGTATTCATGCTCATATCTCCAGACTTTCTGAGGATCTCTTCAACAGAATTACTTATTCAAGAAGAATCAGAGAAGATCCAAAATGACCTGGATAAATCCTTTCAGACATGAATTTTTCTCATAGGACGCCAAGTGCAAAAATTAAATAGATTGAGATCAGAAGGTGACTTATTCAAGGTCTTTCACCCACCAGATCTTTAGTAGTCAGCATCAGCCAATATCACCGAGTGCCTCTGAGGAGTCAGTATTGAATATTCAATCTTCTGCCACAACCATCAGGCGGGAAATTTACTTTGGACATCATTTCCAGTTAGATCTTTATCACTTGAACATCTTTCAGGCTCAGGCGGATGAAATGAGATGGAAAGATTTTTCTCATTCGGCCTTGGAGATTCAATCTTTCTGCCCCTCTAACGTAACAAACTATTCAATCTGGGATTGAATCACTACAGAGGAATGAGAACATCATCATACTCACCCGGCTTTCAAAGGTTTTGCGACTGTATTGATGGACAAACCGGACTATACAAGAAAACTTTCTTATTCAATTATTCGCCCGATCTTTTCATCCGATCTTTCTTATTGAAGAAAGATCCTACTATGAAATCTGATCTTTCAAACTTTCTCAGATCCTAATTTCTGGATCTTTCTTATTCAATCTTAATAGATCTTTCTCATTCGATCTTTCATTCAATCTTTCTCGCCCGATCTTTCTCATCCTAATCTTTCTTATTCAATCTTTCTCGCCCGATCTTTTCATCCGATCTTTCTTATTCAATCTTTCTCATTCTGATCAATCTTTCTTATTCAATCTTAATATATTGATCTTGATCGATCTTTCTTTTTCTTATTCACCAATCTTTCTCACCCGATCTTTGGAAATCTCAAAGATCTTTCTTATTCAATCTTCCAACCCGATCTTTCATTGGATCTTTCTTATTCAATCTTTCTCACCCGATCTTTCCCCATCCAATCTTTCTTATTCAATCTTAATCTCCGATCTTTCTCATTCGATCTCTTTTTCAATCTTTCCCCGATCTTTCTCATCGGATCTTTCTTATTCAATAGATAATCTGATCTTTTCTCATCCGATCTTTCTTATTCAATCTTTCACCCGATCTTTCTCATCCGATCTTTCTTATTCAATCTTTATCTTTCTCAGGATCTTTCTTATTCAATCTTTCTCCATGATCTTTCTCATCCGATCTTTCTTATTCAATCTTTCTCATGGATCTTTCTCATCCGATCTTTCTTATTCAATCTTAATCCCGATCTTTCTCAACGATCTTGGTTATTCAATCTTTCTCGCCCGATCTTTCAATCTTTAATTCAATCATCAGGATCTTTCTCATCGATCTTTCTTATTCAATCTTTTGAACTCAATCTTTCTAATCCAATCTTTCTTATTCAATGGAAAAATCTTTCGCCCGATCTTTCTCATTCCCCATTCCTATTCAATCTTTCTCGCCAGATTTTTCTCATCCAAGACTTTCTTATTCAATCTTTCACCCGAACTTTCTCGGACGATCTTTCTTATTCAATCTTTCTCGCCCGATCTTTCTCATCCGATCTTTCTTATTCAAAAGGGATCACCCGATCTTTCTCATCCGATCCTTCAAAATTCAATCTTTCTCTTGATCTTTCATATTCATCCGATCTTTAGATAAGGAATTGATCTTTCTCATCCAGTCTTTCTTATTCAATCGCAAACAACCGATCCCTGGATCTTTTTATTCAATCTTTTCCCCGATCTTTCTCATATCTTTCTTATTCAATCTTTCTCGCCCGATCTTTCTCATCCGATCTTTTCTTATTCAATCTTTCTCGCCTGATCTTTCTCATCCGATCTTTCTTATTCAATCTTTCTCGCCGATCCTCACATCAGATTTTTCTTATTCAATCTTTCTCGTGACAATCTTTCTCATATCTTATTCAATCTTTCTCGAGATCCCCCTCATCCGATCTTCTTATTCAATCTTTCTCGCCCGATCTTTCCCATGCAGCTGGAAAGGAATCTTAATCGATCAGGCTCATTCGATCTTTTCTTATTCAATCTTTCTCACCCGAACCCATGATCTGTTATTCAATCTTAATCTGATCTTTCTTCTTATTCAAATCAGAGAATCTTCATCGATCTTTGGGATCATTTTGAGATCATCATCCGATCTTTCTTATTCAACACGATCTTTCTTATTCAATCTTATTCGAATCCGATCTTTCATCCAATCTTTCAAAAATCTTTCTCGCCCGATCTTTCTCATCCGATCTTTCTTATTCAATCGGGAACCTTTCTCATTCGAGTTTCCAGAATATTCAATTTTCTCAAATCTTTTTCTTATTCAATATTTCTCATCCGATCATTCTTATTCAATCTTTCAACAAAAAATTTCAATATCCGATCTTTCTTATTCAATCTTTTCTGATCAAAACCCGAGGTTTATAATCTGATCTTTCTTATTCAATCTTTCTCGATCTTTCTCATTTGGATCCGATCTTTGGTTCAATCCAGTGACGATCTTTCTTATTCAGTTCAATCTTTCTCGCCCGATCTTTCTCATCCGATCTTTCTTATTCAATCTTTCTCGCCCGATCTTTCTCATCCGATCTTTCTTATTCAATCTTTCTCGCCTGATCTTTCTCATCCGATCTTTCTTATTCAATCTTTCTCGCCCGATCTTTCTCATCTGATCTTTCTTTATTCAATCTTCGCCCGATCTTTCTCATCAATCGTTTTCTCATTCAAATTCAATCTTTCTCATTCTGATCTTTCTTATTCATCCGATCTTTCTCATCCGATCTTTTTTATTCAATCTTTCTCCGATCTTTCTCATCCGATCTTTCTTATTCAATCTTTCTCGCCCGATCTTTCTCATCCAATCTTTCTTATTCAATTTTTCAACCCGATCTTTCTCATCCGATCTTTCTTTATTCAATCTTTCTCACCCGATCTTTTCTTTCTTATTCAATCTTTCTTATTCAATCTTTCTCATCCTGATCTTTCTTATTCAATCTTTCTCGCCCGATCTTTCTCATTCGATCTTTCTTATTCAATCTTTCTCACCCGATCTTTTCATCCGATCTTTCTTATTCAATCTTTCTCATTCTTTCTCATCCAATCTTTTTATTCAATCGATCTTTCTTGAACTTTCATCCTTTCTTCTTATTCAATCTTTCTCGCCCGATCTTTCATCATCCAATCTTTCTCATCCGATCTTCTCATCTAATCTTTCTTATTCAATCTTTCTCCTCGATCTTTCATCTGATCTTTCTTATTCAATCTTTCTCACCCGATCTTTTCATCCGATCTTTCTTATTCAATCTTTCTCATCCGATCTTTCTCATCCGATCTTTCTTATTTCTTTCAATCTGATCTTTCTCGTCTTTCTTATTCAATCTTTCTCATCCGGATCTTTTCTTATCTGATCTTTCCATTCAATCTTTTTCTCACCGATGTTTCTCATTTCTTTCTTATTCAATCTTTCTCGCCCGATCTTTCTCATCTGATCTTCTTATTCAATCTTTCTCGCCTGATCTTTCTCACCGATCTTTCTTATTCAATCTTTCTCACCGAATCTTTCTTCATCCGATCTTTCTTATTCAATCTTTCTCGCCCGATCTTTCTCATTCGATCTTTCTTATTCAATCTTTCTCACCCGATCTTTCTCATCCGATCTTTCTTATTCAATCTTTTCGCCCGATCTTTCTCATCTGATCTTTCTTATTCAATCTTTCTCCTGATCTTTCTCACTTTCCGATCTTTCTTATTCAAATCTTTCTCATCCGATCTTTCTCATTCGACCCGATCTTTCTTTTATTCAATCTTTCTTCTGATCTTTCTCATCCGATCTTTCTTATTCAATCTTTCTCGCCGATCTTTCTCAATCGATCTTTCTTATTCAATCTTTCTCGCCCGATCTTTCTCATCCGATTTTTTCAATTCTTTCTTCCTGATCTTTCATCCAATTATTCAATCTTTCTCGCCCGATCGGATCTTTTCTCATCCGATCTTTCTTATTCAATCTTTCTCGCCCGATCTTTTCATCCGATCTTTCTTATTCAATCTTTCTCGCCAGCTTTCTCATCGATCTTTCTTATTCAATCTTTCTCGCCCGATCTTTCTCATCCGATCTTTCTTATTCAATCTTTTCGCCCGATCTTTCTCATCCGATCTTTCTTATTCAATCTTTCTCCTGATCTTTCTCATCCGATCTTTCTTATTCAATCTTTCTCACCCGATCTTTCTCATCCGATCTTTCTTATTCAATCTTTCTCGCCCGATCTTTCTTATTCAATCTTTATTCAATCTTTCTCGCCTGATCTTTTTCATCTGATCTTTTTCTTATTCAATCTTTTCTCACCCGATCTTTCTCATCCGATCTTTCTTATTCAATCTTTCTCGCCTGATCTTTCTCATTCCGATCTTTCTTATTCAATCTTTCTCACCCGATCTTTCTCATCTGATCTTTTCTTATTCAATCTTTCTCGCCCGATCTTTCTCATCCGATCTTTCTTATTCAATCTTTTCGCCCTGATCTTTTTCTCATCCGATCTTTCTTATTCAATTTTCTCACCGATCTTTCTCATCCGATCTTTCTTATTCAATCTTTCTCGCCCGATCTTTCTCATCCGATCTTTCTTATTCAATCTTTCTCGCCCGATCTTTCTGATCTTTTCTTATTTCTTAATCACCCGATCTTTCTCATCCGATCTTTCTTATTCAATCTTTCTCGCCCGATCTTTCTCATCCGATCTTCTTATTCAATCTTTCTCCCGATCTTTCTCATCCAATCTTTCTTATTCAATCTTTCTCGCCCGATCTTTCTCATTCGATCTTTCTTATTCAATCTTTCTCACCCGATCTTTCTCATTCGATCTTTCTTATTCAATCTTTCTCACCCGATCTTTCTCATCCAATCTTTCTTATTCAATCTTTCTCGCCCGATCTTTCTCATCCAATCTTTCTTATTCAATCTTTCTCACCCGATCTTTCTCATTCGATCTTTCTTATTCAATCTTTCTCACCCGATCTTTCTCATCCAATCTTTCTTATTCAATCTTTCTCACCCGATCTTTCTCATTCGATCTTTCTTATTCAATCTTTCTCGCCCGATCTTTCTCATCCAATCTTTCTTATTCAATCTTTCTCGCCCGATCTTTCTCATCCGATCTTTCTTATTCAATCTTTCTCGCCCGATCTTTCTCATCCGATCTTTCTTATTCAATCTTTCTCGCCCGATCTTTCACATCCGATCTTTGTATTCAAACTTTCTCGCCCGATCTTTCTCATCCGATCTTTCTTATTCAATCTTTCTCACCCGATCTTTCTCATCCGATCTTTCTTATTCAATCTTTCTCGCCCGATCTTTCTCATCCGATCTTTCTTATTCAATCTTTCTGTGATCTTTCTCATTCGATCTTTCTTATTCAATCTTTCTCGCCCGATCTTTCTCATCCGATCTTTCTTATTCAATCTTTCTCGCCCGATCTTTCTCATCCGATCTTTCTATTTCGATCTTTCTCATCCGATCTTTCTTATTCAATCTTTTCACCCGATCTTTCTCATCCGATCTTTCTTATTCAATCTTTCTCCTTGATCTTTCTCATCCGATCTTTCTTATTCAATCTTTCTCGCCTGATCTTTCTCATCCAATCTTTCTTATTTTTTTCACCCGAACTTTCTCATCCGATCTTTCTTATTCAATCTTTCTCGCCTGATCTTTCTCATTCGATCTTTCTTATTCAATCTTTCTCCCGATCTTTCTCATTCGATCTTTCTTATTCAATCTTTCTTATTCGATCTTTCTCATCCGATCTCATCTTATTCAATCAATTTTTCTCACCGATCTTTCTCATCCGATCTTTCTTATTCAATCTTTCTCCCCGATCTTTCTCATCCAATCTTTCTTATTCAATCTTTTCGCCCGATCTTTCTCATCTGATCTTTCTTATTCAATCTTTCTCACCTGATCTTTCTCATCCGATCTTTCTTATTCCGATCTTTCTCATCTGATCTTTCTTATTCAATCTTTCTCGCCCGATCTTTCTCATCGATCTATCTTATTCAATCTTTCTCACCCGATCTTTCTCATCCGATCTTTCTTATTCAATCTTTCTCGCCCGATCTTTCTCATCCAATCTTTCTTATTCAATCTTTCTCGCCCGATCTTTCTCATCCGATCTTTCTTATTCAATCTTTCTCGCCCGATCTTTCTCATCCGATCTTTCTTATTCAATCTTTCTCACCCGATCTTTCTCATCCGATCATTCTTATTCAATCTTTCTCACCCGATCTTTCTCATCTGATCTTTCTTATTCAATCTTTCTCGCCCGATCTTTCTCATCTGATCTTTCTTATTCAATCTTTCTCACCCGATGTTTCTCATCCGATCTTTCTTATTCAATCTTTCTCACCCGATCTTTCTCATCCGATCTTTCTTATTCAATCTTTCTCGCCCGATCTTTCTCATCCGATCTTTCTTATTCAATCTTTCTCGCCCGATCTTTCTCATCCGATCTTTTCTCATTCAATCTAATCCATCTTTCTTATTCAATCTTTTAATCCCGATCTTTCTCATCCGATCTTTCTTATTCAATCTTTCTCGCCCGATCTTTCTCATCAGATCTTTCTTATTCAATCTTTCTCTCCCGATCTTTCTCATCCGATCTTTCTTATTCAAACTTTCTCCCGATCTTTCTCATCCGATCTTTCTTATTCAATCTTTTCTCGCCCGATCTTTCTCATCCGATCTTTCTTATTCAATCTTTCTCGCCCGATCTTTTCATCTGATCTTTCTTATTCAATCTTTCTCACCCGATCTTTCTCATCTGATCTTTCTTATTCAATCTTTCTCCCCTGATCTTTCTCATTCGATCTTTCTTATTCAATCTTTCTCACCGATCTTTCTCATCCGATCTTTCTTATTCAATCTTTCTCACCTGATCTTTCTCATCCGATCTTTCTTATTCAATCTTTCTCGCCCGATCTTTCTCATCCGATCTTTCTTATTCAATCTTTCTCGCTTGATCTTTTCATCCGATCTTTCTTATTCAATCTTTCTCACCCGATCTTTCTCATCCGATCTTTCTTATTCAATCTTTCTCGCCCGATCTTTCTCATCCGATCTCATTTCTTATTCAATCTTTCTCGCCCGATCTTTCTCATCCGATCTTTCTTATTCAATCTTTTCGCCCGATCTTTTCATCCGATCTTTCTTATTCAATCTTTCTCGCCCGATCTTTCTCATCCGATCTTTCTTATTCAATCTTTCTCGCTTGATCTTTCTCATCCGATCTTTCTTATTCAATCTTTCTCGCCCGATCTTTCTTTATTAATCCGATCTTTCTTTCTTTCTTATTCAATCTTTCTCGCCCGATCTTTCTCATCCGATCTTTCTTATTCAATCTTTCTCGCCCGATCTTTCATCCGATCTTTCTTATTCAATTTTCTCGCCTGATCTTTCTCATCCGATCTTTCTTATTCAATCTTTCTCGCCTGATCTTTCTCATCCGATCTTTCTTATTCAATCTTTCTCGCCCGATCTTTCTCATCCGATCTTTCTTATTCAATCTTTCTCGCCCGATATTTCTCATTCGATCTTTCTTATTCAATCTTTCTCGCCTTGATCTTTTCTCATTCGATCTTTCTTATTCAATCTTTCTCTACCCGATCTTTTCTCATTCGATCTTTCTTATTCAATCTTTTCGCCCGATCTTTCTCATTCGATCTTTCTTATTCAATCTTTCCTCCTGATCTTTCTCATGATCTTTTCTCATCCGATCAATTTCTTATTCAATCTTTTCTACTTGATCTTTCTCATCCGATCTTTCTTATTCAATCTTTCTCGCCCGATCTTTCTCATCTGATCTTTCTTATTCAATCTTTCTCGCCCGATCTTTCTCATCAGATCTTTCTTATTAAATCTTTCTCACCCGATCTTTCTCATTCGATCTTTCTTATTCAATCTTTCTCACCCGATCTTTCTCATTCGATCTTTCTTATTCAATCTTTCTCGCGCGATCTTTCTCATTCGATCTTTCTTATTCAATCTTTTTCTTTTCATCCGATCTTTTGTATTCAAACTTTCTCATCTAATCCGATCTTTCTCATTCAATCTTTCTCACCTGATCTTTCTCATTCGATCTTCCTTATTCAATCTTTCTCGCCTGATCTTTCTCATCCGATCTTTCTTATTCAATCTTTCTCACCCGATCTTTCTCATCGATCTTTCTTATTCAATCTTTCTCGCCCGATCTTTCTCATCCGATCTTTCTTATTCAATCTTTCTGGCCCGATCTTTCTCATCCGATCTTTCTTATTCAATCTTTCTCACCCGATCTTTCCTCATTCAATCTTTCTCATCTCGATCTTTCTTGCCTGATCTTTCTCATCAATCTTTTCTTATTCAATCTTTCTCGCCCGATCTTTCTCATCCGATCTTTCTTATTCAATCTTTCTCGCCCGATCTTTCTCATCCGATCTTTCTTATTCAATCTTTTCTCGCCCGATCTTTCTCATCTGATCTTTCTTATTCAATCTTTCTCGCCCGATTTTCTCGTTTCGATCTTTCTTATTCAATCTTTCTCGCCTGATCTTTCTCATCCGATCTTTCTTATTAAATCTTTCTCGCCCGATCTTTCTCATCCGATCTTTCTTATTCAATCTTTCTTGCCCGATCTTTCTCATCCGATCTTTCTTATTCAATCTTTCTCGCCTGATCTTTCTCATCCGATCTTTCTTATTCAATCTTTCTCGCCTGATCTTTTCTCATCCGATCTTTCTTATTCAATCTTTCTCGCCTGATCTTTCTCATCCAATCTTTCTTATTCAATCTTTCTGGATCTTGCCTTCTCGCCTGATCTTTCTTATTCAATCTTTCTCGCCCGATCTTTCTCATCCGATCTTTCTTATTCAATCTTTCTCACCCGATCTTTCTCATCCGATCTTTCTTATTCAATCTTTCTCACCCGATCTTTCTCATCCGATCTTTCTTATTCAATCTTTCTCGCCCGATCTTTCTCATCTGATCTTTCTTATTCAATCTTTCTCACCCGATCTTTCTCATCCGATCTTTCTTATTCAATTCTTTCTCGCCCGATCTTTCTCATTCGATCTTTCTTATTCAATCTTTCTCACCCCGATCTTCTCATCCGATCTTTTCTTATTCAAACTTTCTCGCCCGATCTTTCTCATTTGATCTTTCTTATTCAATCTTTCTCCCTGATCTTTCTCATTCGATCTTTCTTATTCAATCTTTCTCGCCCGATCTTTCTCATCCGATCTTTCTTATTCAATCTTTCTCACCTGATCTTTCTCATCTGATCTCATTCAATTATTCAATCTTTCTCATCCGATCTTTCTGTTCAATCTTTCTCGCCCGATCTTTCTCATCCTTTCTCATTTCTTATTCAATCTTTCTCACCCGATCTTTCTCATCTGATCTTTCTTATTCAATCTTTTTCACCCGATCTTTCTCATCCGATCTTTCTTATTCAATCTTTTCTCGCCCGATCTTTCTCATCGATCTTTCTTATTCAATCTTTCTCCGCCCGATCTTTCTCATCGATCTTTCTTATTCAATCTTTCTCACCTGATCTTTCTCATCAATCTTTCTTATTCAATCTTTCTCGCCCGATCTTTCTCATCGATCTTTCTAATCCAATCTTTCTCGCCGATGTTTCTCATTCGATCTTTCTTATTCAATCTTTCTCATGATCTTTCTCATTCGATCTTTCTTATTCAATCTTTCTCGCCTGATCTTCTCTCATCTTTTCTTATTCAATCTTTTCACACGATTTCTCATCTGATCTTTCTCATCCAATCTTTCTTATTCAATCTTTCTCGCCCGATCATTTCATTCAATCTTTCTTATTCAATCTTTCTCACCCGCCCGATCTTTTCTTATTCAATCTTTCTCCCGATCTTTCTCATCCAATCTTTCTTATTCAATCTTTCTCGCCCGATCTTTTCTCATCCGATCTTTCTTATTCAATCTTTTCTGCCCGATCTTCTCATCCGATCTTTTCTTATTCAATCTTTCTCGCCCGATCATCTCTCATTCCGATCTTTCTTATTCAATCTTTTCTTGATCTTTTATTCAATCTTTCTCGCCTGATCTTTCTTATTGATCTTTCTCATCTGATCTTTCTCATCCGATCTTTTCTTATTCAATCTTTTCGCCCGATCTTTCTTCTTTGTATTCAATCTTTCTCGCCCGATCTTTCTCATCCGATCTTTCTTATTCAATCTTTCTCGCCTGGATCTTTCTCATCCGATCTTTCTTATTCAATCTTTCTCGCCCCGATCTTTCTCATCCAATCTTTCTTATTCAATCTTTCTCGCCCGATCTTTCATCCGATCTTTCTTATTCAATCTTTTCTCCCTGATCTTTTTCTCATCCGATCTTTCTTATTCAATCTTCTCGCCCGATCTTTCTCATCTGATCTTTCTCGACAATCTTTCTCACCCGATCTTTCTCATCCGATCTTTCTTATTCAATCTTTCTCACCCGATCTTTCTCATCCGATCTTTCTTATTCAATCTTTCTCGCCCGATCTTTCTCATCCAATCTTTCTTATTCAATCTTTCTCACCCGATGTTTCTCCGATCTTTTCTTATTCAATCTTTCTCACCCGATCTTTCTCATCGATCTTTCTTATTCAATCTTTCTGCCCGATCTTTCTCATTCGATCTTTTCTTATTCAATCTTTCTCGCCTGATCTTCTCATCGATCTTTCTTATTCAATCTTTCTCGCCCGATCTTTCTCATCCAATCTTTCTTATTCAATCTTTCTCGCCCGATCTTTCTCATCTGACTTTTTTATTCTTTCTCACCTGATTCAATCTTTCTTTCTCATCCCATCTTTTTCTCATTCGATCTTTCTTATTCAATCTTTCTCGCGCGATCTTTCTCATCCGATCTTTCTTATTCAATCTTTCTCGCCCGATCTTTCTCATCGATCTTTCTTATTCAATCTTTCTCGCCTGATCTTTCTCATCTGATCTTTCTTATTCAATCTTTCTCGCCCGATCTTTTCTCATCCGATCTTTCTTATTCAATCTTTCTCGCCCGATCTTTCTCATTCGATCTTTCTTATTCAATCTTTCTCGCCCGATCTTTCTCATCCGATCTTTCTTATTCAATCTTTTCGCCTGATCTTTTCTCATCCAATCTTTCTTATTCAATCTTTCTCATCCGATCTTTCTCATCCAATCTTTTTTCAATCTTCTCCTTCACATCCGATCTTTTCTCATTCGATCTTTCTTATTCAATCTTTCTCGCCCGATCTTCTCATCCGATCTTTCTTATTCAATCTTTCTCGCCCGATCTTTCCTCATCTTTCTTATTCAATCTTTCTCGCCGATCTTTTTCTTTTTATTCAATCTTTCTCGCCTGATCTTTCTCATCCGATCTTTTCTTATTCAATCTTTCACCTGATCTTTCTCATCCGATCTTTCTTATTCAATCTTTCTCGCCCGATCTTTCTCATCCGATCTTTCTTATTCAATCTTTCTCACCTGATCTTTCTCATCGAATCTTTCCTTATTCGATCTTTCTCGCCTGATCTTTCTGCCAATCTTTCTTATTCAATCTTTCTCGCCCGATCTTTCTCATCTGATCTTTCTTATTCAATCTTTCTCGCCCGATCTTTCTCATTTGATCTTTCTTATTAAATCTTTCTCACCTGATCTTTCTCATCGATCTTTCTTATTCAATCTTTCTCACCGATCTTTTCTCATCCGATCTTTCTTATTCAATCTTTCTCGAACTTTCACCCGATCTTTCTCATCTGATCTCATTTTCTTATTCAATCTTTCTCGCCCGATCTTTCTCATCCGATCTTCTTATTCAATCTTTCTCACCCGATCTTTTCTCATTCGATCTATCTTATTCAATCTTTTCTCACCCGATCTTTCTCATCTGATCTTTTTATTCAATCTTTTCGCGCGATCTTTCTCATCCGATCTTTCTTATTCAATCTTTCTCGCCCGATCTTTCTCATCCGATCTATCCGATCTTGCCCGATCTTTCTCATCCAATCTTTCTTATTCAACCTTGATCTTTCTCATCCGATCTTTCTTATTCAATCTTTCTCGCCTGAACTTTCTCATTCGATCTTTCTTATTCAATCTTTCGCCCAATCTTTCAATCTTTCTCGCCCAAAATCTTTCTCGCCCGATCTTTCTAATCCAATCTTTCTTATTCAATTTCTCGCCCGATCTTTTCTCATCCGATCTTTCTTATTCAATCTTTCTCGCCCGATCTTTCCTCATTCGATCTTTCTTATTCAATCTTTCTCGCCTGAACTTTTCATCCGATCTTTCTTATTCAATCTTTCTCGCCCGATCTTTCTCATCCGATCTTTCTTATTCAATCTTTCTCACCTGATCTTTCTCATCCGATCTTTTCTTATTCAATCTTTCTCCCGATCGTTCTCATCTGATCTTTCTTATTCAATCTTTTCTCACCCGATCTTTTCTCATCTGATCTTTCTTATTCAATCTTTCTCACCTGATCTTTCTCATTCGATCTTTCTTATTCAATCTTTCTCGCCTGATCTTTCTCATTCGATCTTTCTTATTCAATCTTTCTCACCTGATCTTTTTCATCCGATCTTTCTCATTCAATCTACCTTGCCCGATCTTTTCTCATCCGATCTTTCTTATTCAATCTTTCTCGCCCGATCTTTCTCATTCGATCTTTCTTCTTCAATCTTTCTCGCCCGATCTTTCTCATCCGATCTTTCTTATTCAATCTTTCTCGCCCGATCTTTCTCATCCCATCTTTCTTATTCAATCTTTTCGCCCGATCTTTCTCATCCTTTCTTATTCAATCTTTCTCGCCCGATCTTTCTCATCGATCTTTCTTATTCAATCTTTTCTCGCCCGATCTTTCTCATCCACGATCTTTTTCTTATTCAATCTTTCTCACCGATCTTTCTCATCAGATCTTTCTTATTAAATCTTTCTCTTGATCTTTCTCATTCGATCTTCCTTATTCAATCTTTCTCGCCCGATCTTTCTCATCCGATCTTTCTTATTCAATCTTTCTCCCCCGATCTTTCTCATCTGATCTTTTTTCTTATTCAATCTTTCTCCCCGATCTTTCTCATCGATCTTTTCTGTAAATCTTTCTCACCCGATCTTTCTCATTTCGATCTTCCTTATTCAATCCTGCTCACCGACCTTTCTCATCCAATCTTTGTATTCAATCTTTCTCCTTTGATCTTTCTCATTCGATCTTTCTTATTCAATCTTTCTCACCCATTCGATCTTTCTTATTCAATCTTTCTCACCCGATCTTTCTCATCAATCTTTCTTGTTAATCTTTCTCCTTGAACTTTCTACTCATTCGATCTTTCTTATTCAATCTTTCTCATGATCTTTCTCATCAATCTTTCTTATTCAATCTTTCTCGCCCGATCTCATCCAATCTTTCTTATTCAATCTTTTCTCGCGATCTTTCTCATTCGATCTTTCTTATTCAATCTTTCTCCTTGATCTTTCTCATTCGATCTTTCTTATTCATCTTTCTCATGAACTTTCTCATTCGATCTTTCTTATTTCAATCTTTCTCGCCCGATCTTTCATCGATCTTTCTTATTCCAATCTTTCACCCGATCTTTCTCATCCTATCTTTCTTATTCAATCTTTCTCCTTGATCTTTCTCATCTGATCTTTCTTATTCCAATCTTTCTCTTGATCTTTTCTCTTCCGATCTTTCCAATAAATCTTTCTCGCCCGATCTTTCTCATTCGATCTTTCTTATTCAATCTTTCTCACCCGATCTTTCTCATTCGATCTTCCTTATTCAATCTTTCCTTGATCTTTCATTCTATCTTTTCTTATTCAATCTTTCTCGCGATCTTTCTCTTGATCTTTCTTATTCAATCTTTCTCCTTGATCTTTTTCTCATCCGATCTTATTCAATCTTTCTGGCCGATCTTTCTCATCTGATCTTTCTTATTCAATCTTTTCTCATGATCTTTCTCATCAGATCTTTCTTATTAAATCTTTCTCACCCGATCTTTCTCATTTCGATCTTCCTTATTCAATCTTTCTCACCCGATCTTTCTCATCCGATCTTTCTTATTCAATCTTTCTCTTGATCTTTCTCTTTCATCGATCTTTCTTATTCAATCTTTCTCGCCCGATCTTTCTCATCGATCTTTCTTCTTCAATCTTTCTCGCCCGATCTTTCTCTTTCGATCTTTCTTATTCAATCTTTCTCGCCCGATCTTTCTCATTCGATCTTTCTTATTCAATCTTTCTCGCCCGATCTTTCTCATTCGATCTTTCTTATTCAATCTTTCTCTCATTCGATCTTTCTTATTCAATCTTTCTCCTTGATCTTTCTTATTCAATCTTTCTTATTCAATCTTTCTCGCGATCTTTCTCATCCGATCTTTCTTATTCAATCTTTCTCCTTGATCTTTCTCATTCGATCTTTCTTATTCAATCTTTCTCGCCCGATCTTTCTCATCCGATCTTTCTTATTCAATCTTTCTCCCGATCTTTCTCATCCGATCTTTCTTATTCAATCTTTCTCGCCCGATCTTTCTCATTCATCTTTCTTATTCAATCTTTCTCGCTTGATCTTTCTCATCCGATCTTTCTTATTCAATCTTTCTCGCCCGATCTTTCTATCTTTCTTATTCAATCTTTCTCACCCGATCTTTTCTCATCCGATCTTTCTTATTAAATCTTTCCCTGATCTTTCTCATCGATCTTTCTTATTCAATCTTTCTCACTTGATCTTTCTCATCGATCTTTCTTATTCAATCTTTCTCGCCCGATCTTTCTCATCAAGATCTTTCTTATTCAATCTTTCTCCTTTGATCTTTCTCATCGATCTTTCTTATTCAATCTTTCTCACCCGATCTTTCTCATCGATCTTTCTTATTCAATCTTTCTCACCCGATCTTTCTCATCAATCTTTCTTATTCAATCTTTCTCGCGATCTTTCTCATCCGATCTTTCTTATTCAATCTTTCTCTTGATCTTTTCTCATTCGATCTTTCTTATTCAATCTTTCTCACCGATCTTTCTCATCAATCTTTCTTATTCAATCTTTCTCGCCCGATCTTTCTCATTTCAATCTTTCTTATTCAATCTTTCTCTCACCTGATCTTTCTCATCCGATCTTTCTTATTCAATCTTTCTCGCCCGATCTTTCTCATCCAATCTTTCTTATTCAATCTTTCTCGCCTGATCTTTCTCATCTGATCTTTCTTATTCAATCTTTCTAACCCGATCTTTCTCATCCGATCTTTCTTATTCAATCTTTCTCCTTGATCTTTCTCATTCGATCTTTCACATTCAATCTTTCTTATCTTTCTCATTCAATCTTTCTTATTCAATCTTTTCACCCGATCTTTCTCATTCGATCTTTCTTATTTCTTTCTCCCGATCATTTCTCGATCTTTCCGATCTTTCTCATCCGATCTTTCTTATTCAATCTTTCTCGCCCGATCTTTCTCATCAATCTCTTTCTTATTCAATCTTTTCTCCTTGATCTTTCTCATCAATCTTTCTTATTCAATCTTTCTCTTGATCTTTCTCATCAATCTTTCTTATTCAATCTTTCTCCCGATCTTTCTCATCGATCTTTCTTATTCAATCTTTTTCTCCTTGATCTTTCTCATCGATCTTTCTTCAATCTTTCTCACCCGATCTTCATCCGATTTTCTTATTCAATCTTTCTCATCCTGCCTGATGTTCTCATCCAATCTTTCTTATTCAATCTTTCTTTCGATCTTTCTCATTGATCTTTCTTATTCAATCTTTCTCCCGATCTTTCTTATCTTTCTTATTCAATCTTTCTTCTTTTCTCATCCGATCTTTCTTATTCAATCTTTCTCACCCGATCTTTCTCATCAATCTTTCTTATCCAATCTTTCTCATCTTTCTCATCCGATCTTTCCATTCAATCTTTCTTCAATCTTTAATCACCCGATCTTTCTTATTCAATCTCATCGATCTTTCTTATTCAATCTTTCTCACTTGATCTTTCTCATCCGATCTTTCTTATTCAATCTTTCTCATCCTATCATTTTCTCATCCAATCTTTCATTATCTTTCTTGATCTTTCTCATTTTTATCTTTCTTATTCAATCTTTCTCATCTTTGATCTTTTTTTCATCTTCTTATTCAATCTTTTCTTTCTCATCCTGATCTTTTTTATCCAATCTTTCTCCCGATCTTTCTCATTTGATCTTTCTTTTTCAATCTTTCTCACTTTGATCTTCTTTATTCAATTTTTATTCAATCTTTTATTCAATCTTTCTCATCCGAGCTTTCGATCTTTTCTGATCTTTCTCATCGATCTTTCTTATTCAATCTTTCTCATCTTTCTCATCATCTTTCTCATTCGATCTTTTCTCATGATATCTTTCTCACACTTATTCACCCTTTCTCATCTGATCTTTCTTATTCAATCTTTCTCGCCTTGATCTTTTCTAATCTTTCTTTTCTCTTTCTCATGTTTTTCTTATTCAATCTTTCTCCTTGATCTTTCTCAATCTTTCTTATTCAATCTTTCTCCTTGATCTTTCTCATGATCTTTCTTATTCAATCTTTCTCGCCCGATCTTTCTCATCAATCTTTCTTATTCAATCTTTCTCGCGCGATCTTTCTCATCGATTTTCTCATTCAATCTTAATCCATGATCTTTCTCATCCGATCTTTCTTATTCAATCTTTCTCATTTGATCTTATTTCATCTTTCTTATTCAATCTTTCTCGCTCATCTGATCTTTCATCCGATCTTTCTTATTCAATCTTTTCTCCTTGATCTTTCTCATCCGATCTTTCTTATTCAATCTTTCTCCCGATCTTTCTCATCCAATCTTTCTTATTCAATCTTTCTCGCTTGATCTTTCTCATCCAATCTTTCTTATTCAATCTTTCTCGCCCGATCTTTCTCATCCGATCTTTCTTATTCAAACTTTCTCGCCCGATCTTTCTCATTCAATCTTTTCTTAACTTTTCAATCTTTCTCACCCAATCTTTCTCATCCATCTTTCTTATTCAATCTTTCTCACCCGATCTTTCTCATCGATCTTTCTTATTCAATCTTTCTCACCCGATCTTCTCATTCGATCTTTCTTATTCAAATCTTTCTCCGCGATCTTTCTCATCTGATCTTTCTTATTCAATCTTTCTCACCCGATCTTTCTCATCCGATCTTTCTTATTCAATCTTTCTCACTTGATCTTTCTCATTCAATCTTTCTTATTCAATCTTTCTCACCTGATCTTTCTCATTCGATCTTTCTTATTCAATCTTTCTCGCCTGATCTTTCTCATCCAATCTTTCTTATTCAATCTTTCTCGCCTGATCTTTCTCATCCGATCTTTCTTATTCAATCTTTCTCGCCCGATCTTTCTCATCCAATCTTTCTTATTCAATCTTTCTCCCGATCTTTCTCATCCAATCTTTCTTATTCAATCTTTCTCGCCCGATCTTTCTCATTCGATCTTTCTTATTCAATCTTTCTCACCCGATCTTTCTCATCCAATCTTTCTTATTCAATCTTTCTCACCCGATCTTTCTCATTCGATCTTTCTTATTCAATCTTTCTCGCCCGATCTTTCTCATCCGATCTTTCTTATTCAATCTTTCTCGCCCGATCTTTCTCATTCGATCTTTCTTATTCAATCTTAATCACCCGATCTTTCTCATCCGATCTTTCTTATTCAATCTTTCTCGCCCGATCTTTCTCATCCGATCTTTCTTATTCAATCTTTCTCGCCCGATCTTTCTCATCCGATCTTTCTTATTCAATCTTTCTCGCCCGATCTTTCTCATCCGATCTTTCTTATTCAATCTTAATCACCCGATCTTTCTCATCCGATCTTTCTTATTCAAGCTTTCTCGCCCGATCTTTCTCATCCGATCTTTCTTATTCAATCTTTCTCGCCCGATCTTTCACATCCGATCTTTGTATTCAAACTTTCTCGCCCGATCTTTCTCATCCGATCTTTCTTATTCAATCTTTCTCGCCCGATCTTTCTCATCCGATCTTTCTTATTCAATCTTTCTCGCCCGATCTTTCTCATCCGATCTTTCTTATTCAATCTTTCTCGCCCGATCTTTCTCATCCGATCTTTCTTATTCAATCTTTCTCGCCCGATCTTTCTCATCCGATCATTCTTATTCAATCTTTCTCACCTGATCTTTCTTTCTCATTCGATCTTTCTTATTCAATCTTTCTCACCCGATCTTTTCATTTTCTCTTATCCGATCATTCGATCTTTCTTATTCAATCTTTCTCGCCCGATCTTTCTCATCTGAGTCTTTCTTATTCAATCTTTCTCGCCCGATCTTTCTCATCTGATCTTCTTATTCAATCTTTTTCGAACTTTCTCATCCGATCTTTCTTATTCAATCTTTCTTATTCAATCTTTCTCGCCCGATCTTTCTTATTCAATCTTTCTGGCCTGATCTTTCTATCTTTTCAATCTTTCTCGCCCGATCTTTCTCATCCGATCTTTTTATTCAATCTTTCTCGATCTTTCTCATTCGATCTTTCTTATTCAATCTTTCTCACCGATTTCGATCTTTCTCATCCGATCCTTTCTTATTCAATCTTTCTCGCCCGATCTTTCTCATTCGATCTTTCTTATTCAATCTTTCTCGCTTGATCTTTCATCCGATCTTTCTTATTCAATCTTTCGCCCGATCTTTCTCATCCTGATCTTTCTTATTCAATCTTTCTCGCCTGATCTTTCTCATCCGATCTTTCTTATTCAATCTTTCTCGCCCGATCTTTCTCATTCGATCTTTCTTATTCAATCTTTCTCGCGCGATCTTTCTCATCAGATCTTTTCTTATTCAATCTTTCTCACGCGATCTTTTCATTCGATCTTTCTTATTCAATCTTAATCACCCGATCTTTCTCATCCGATCTTTCTTATTCAATCTTTCTCGCCCGATCTTTCTCATCCGATCTTTCTTATTCAATCTTTCTCACCCGATCTTTCTCATCCAATCGTTCTTATTCAATCTTTCTCGCCCGATCTTTCTTATTCAATCTTTCTCAATCTTTCTTATTCAATCTTTTCTCACCCGATCTTTCTTATCCAATCTTTTAATCCGATCTTTTTTCTTATTCAATCCTTAATCGCCTGATCTTTTCTCATCGATCTTTCTTATTCAATCTTTCTCGCCCAATCTTTCTCATCGATCTTTCTTATTCAATCTTTCTCACTTGATCTTTCTCATCCAATCTTTCTTATTCAATCTTTCTCCTTGATCTTTCTCATCCGATTTTTCTTATTCAATCTTTCTCGCCAATCTTTCTCATTCGATCTTTCTTATTCATCTTTCTCGATCTTTTCTCATTCAATCTTTCTCATTCAATCTTTCTCATCCTTATTCTTTCTCATTCAATCTTTCTTATTCAATCTTTCTCACCCGATCTTTCTCATTCGATGTATTCTTATTCTCGCCCGATTTTTCTCATCAATCTTTCTCATTCAATCTTTCTCCTTGATTGATCTTTGTATTCAAGCTTTCTCTTTTCTAATCATCCTCTTTCTTATTCAATCGTTCTCACTTAATCTTTCTGATCTTTCTTATTCAATCTTTCTTCTTTCTCATCCAATCTTTCTTATTCAATCGATCTTTCATTAATCTTTTATCTTTTCTCGCCTGATCTTTCTCATCTGGATCTTTCAATCTTTCTCACCTGATCTTTCTCATTCGATCTTTCTTATTCAATCTTTCTCACCCGATCTTTTCTCATCCGATCTTTTCTTATTCAATCTTTCTCGCCCGATCTTTCTCATCCGATCTTTCTTATTCAATCTTTCTTGCCCGATCTTTCTCATCTGATCTTTCTTATTCAATCTTTCTCGCCCGATCTTTCTCATCCATCTTTCTTATTCAATCTTTCTCGCCCGATCTTTCTCATCCGATCTTTTCTTTATTCAATCTTATTCAATCTTTGCCCCCCGATCTTTCTCATCCGATCTTTCTTATTCAATCTTTCTCATGATCTTTCTCATCCGATCTTTCTTATTCAATCTTCGAATGCCGATGATCTTTTCATCCGATCTTTCTCATTCTTTCTTATTCAATCTTTCTCGCCCGATCTTTCTCATCCAATCTTTCTTATTCAATCTTTCTCACTTATCTTTCTCATCCGATCCTTCTTATTCAATCTTTCTTTCCGATCTTTCATTCGATCTTTCTTATTCAATCTTCTCGCCCGATCTTTCTCATCCGATCTATTCAAACTTTCTCGCCCTGATCCGATCCAATCTTTCTTATTCAATCTTTCTCACCCGATCTTTCTCATCTGATCTTTCTTATTCAATCTTTCGCCCGTTCTTTCATCCGATCTTTCTTATTCAATCTTTCTCGCCCGATCTTTCTCATCCGATCTTTCTTATTCAATCTTTCTCACCTGATCTTTCCGATCTTTCTTATTTAAATCTTTCTGATCTTTCTCATTCTGATCTTTCTTATTAATCTTTCTCGCCCGATCTTTCTCATTGATCTTTCTTATTCAATCTTTTCGCGATCTTTTCATCCGATCTTTCTTATCTAATCTTTTTCGCCCGATCTTTCTCATCCAATCTTTCTTATTCAATCTTTCGCCTGATCTTTCTCATTTGATCCTTATTCAATCTTTTTCTCACCCGATCTTTTTCTCATCCAATCTTTCTTATTCAATCTTTCTCCTTCCGATCTTCTCATCCATTCGATCTTTCTTATTCAATCTTTCTCCCGAACTTTCTCATCAATGATTTCTTTATTCATCCGATTCGATTTTCTTATTAAATCTTTCTTATTCAATCTTTCTCATGGATCTTTCTATTTCTTTCTCATTCGATCAATCTTTCTTATTCAATCTTTCTCAAAGGATCTTTCTCATCCGATCTTTTCTTATTCAATCTTTCTCGCGCGATTTCTCATCCTATCTGATCGCCTTTCTTATTCCAATCTTTTGTACCTGATAGTTTTCCATCATCTGATCTTTCTATTCAATCTTTCTCGCCTTAAATTTTCACACCTGATCTTTCTTATTCAATCTTTTAATCACCATCCAATTTTCTTATTCAATCTTAATCACCGATCTTTCTCATCCAATCTTTGTATTCAAACTTTTCGCCCGATCTTTTCTCATCCGATCTTTTCTTATTCACCTTTCTCGCCCGAACTTTCTCATCCGATCTTTTCTCATTCAATCTTTCTCGCCCGATCTTTTCTCATCCGATCATTCTATTCAATCTTTCACGCCCGATCTTCTCATCCGATCTTTTTATTCAATCTTTCTCACCCGATCTTTCTCATTCGATCTTTCTTATTCAATCTTTCTCGCCCGATCTTTTCTCATCCGATCTTTCAATTTTTACCTGACTTTCATCCGACTTTCTTTATCCAATCTTCATTCAATCTTTTCATCGCCTGATCTTTTCTCGCCCGATTCTTCTCATCCGATCTTTCTTTCTTATTCAATCTTTTCTCGCCTGATCTGGTTTTTTCTTCGTCAAATCTTTCTCATCCGATCTTTTTCCTCTGATCTTTCAACCTGATCTTTCTCATCCGACATTTCTCACCTAATCTTTCTCATCCAATCTTTTAATTCGATTTTCAAATTTTTCGCCCGATCTTCTGATCTTATCCAACCATTCTCATCCGATCTTTTCTTATTCAATCTTTCTTCGCCTGAAATTTTCTCATCCGATATTTCTAATCGGATCGTTCTCGCCCGATCTTTCTCATCCAATTTTTCACACCTTATTCAATCTTTTCTTCGCCCGATCTTTTTCATCCGATCTTTGTATTCAATCTTTTCTTCCGCCCGACTTCTGTTTCTCAATGATTTTTCTTATTCAGTCTGAGATCAGGCCCGGTGGCTTTCTCTCTCTGCTGTAATCTATCGATGTTCTTATTCAATCTTTTTTCCACCTGATCTTTGGTATGCCAGCACACACCATAAACCTTCTTTAAATCCGATCTTTCTTTATTGCTTTATGTTTCACCGAGGCGATCTTTCTGAATTCGACCTGTCCTTTCCTTATTCAATCTTTCCCCTCACCTGATCATTTCTCATTCGATCTTTCTTATGTGGTCGTTTTTCTTTCGCCCGATCTTTCATCCGATCTTTTCGTTCATCCGATCTTCTCATCTGGATCTTTCTTATTCTGTTTTCAACCGATCTTTTCTCATCCGATCTTTTCTTATTCAATCTTTCTCGCCTGATCTTTATCCAATCTTTCTATTCAAACTTTCTCGCCCGATCTTTCTCATCAGATCTTTCTTATTCAATCTTTTCTTGCCTGATCTTTCTTATCCGATCTTCCTTATTCAATCGATCTTTTCTCGCCATGATCTTTCTTATTCAATCTTTCTCCCGATCTTTCTCATTTCTTTTATTCAATCTTTTCGCCCGATCTTTCATCCGATCTTTCTTATTCAATCTTTCTTACCCGATTTTCTCATCCGATCTTTCTTATTCAATCTTTCGCCCGATCTTTCTCATCCTATCTTTCTTATTCAATCTTTTCGCCCGATCTTTCTCATCTGATCTTTCTTATTCAATCTTTCTCGCCTGATCTTTCATCCGACCTTTCTCATTTCTTATTCAATCTTTCTCGCCCGATCTTTTCATCCAATCTTTCTTATTCAATCTTTCTCCCGATCTTTCTCATCAATCTTTCTTATTTTCTTATTCAATCTTTTCATTCGCCCGATCTTTCTCATTCGATCTTTCTTATTCAATCTTTTCTCACCCGATCTTTCTCATTCAATCTTTCTTATTCAATCTTATTCATCTTTCCCGATTCTTTAATCACCCGATTTTTCTCATTCGATCTTTCTTATTCAATCTTTCTCACCCGATTTTTCATCCAATCTATTCAATCTCTTTCTCAATCTTTCTCATCCGATCTTTCTTATTCAATTCGATCTTTCTTATTCGATCTTTCTTATTCGCCTGATCTTTCTCATCCAATCTTTCTTATTCAATCTTAATCGCCCGATCTTTTCCATCATTCGATCTTTCTTATTCAATCTTTCTCACCTGATCTTTTTCCAATCTCAATCTTTTCTCTCATTGATCTTTCTTATTCAATCTTTCACATCTTTTCGATCAATCTTTCTTATTCAATCTTTTCGATCATTTCATTTCTTTCATCCAATCTTTTCTATCTTTCTCACCTGATCTTTTCTTATTCATCCGATCAATCTTTTCTTATTCAATCTTTTCGCCCAATCTTTCTCATTCGATCTTTCTTATTCAATCTTTTCTCGCCCTGATCAGACTTTCTTATTCAATCACCCGATCTTTCTCATCCAATCTTTCTTATTCAATCTTTCTCACCCGATCTTTCTCATCCGATCTTTCTTATTCAATCTTTCTCGCCCGATCTTTCTCATCCAATCTTTCTTATTCAATCTTTTCGATCGTATTCAATTCTTTCATCTTTCTCATCCGATCATTCTTTCTTATTCAATCTTAATCACCCAATCTTTCTGATCTTTCTTATTCAATCTTTTCTCGCCCGATCTTTCTCATCTGATCTTTCTTATTCAATCTTTCTCCCGATCTTTCTCATCCGATCTTTCTTATTCAATCTTTCAACCGATTTTTCCATTCGATCTTTCTTATTCAATCTTTCTCATCCGATCTTTCTCATTCAATCGTTCTTATTCAATCTTTCTTATTGATCTTTTCATCCGATCTTTCTATCCAATCTTTCTTATTCAATCTTTCTTCTCACCTTTCTTATTCAATTTTCTCGCCCGATCTTTCTCATTGATTCTTATTCAATCTTTCTCTCGATCTTTCTCATCCGATCTTTCTTATTCAATCTTTCTCATCCGATCTTTCATCCGATCTTTCTTATTCAATCTTTCTCGCCCGATCTTTCTCATCCGATCTTTCTTATTCAATCTTTCTCCTTGATCTTTCTCATCCGATCTTTCTTATTTATTCAATCTTTTTTCCGATCTTTCTTCGATCTTTCTTATTCAATCTTTCTCGCCTGATCTTTCTCATTCGATCTTTCTTATTCAATCTTTTCGCCCGATCTTTCTCATCCGATCTTTCTTATTCAATCTTTTCTCGCCCGATCTTTCTCATCCGATCTTTCTTATTCAATCTTTCTCACCCGATCTTTCTCATCCGATCTTTCTTATTCAATCTTTCTCGCCCGATCTTTCTCATCAATCTTTCTTATTCAATCTTTCTCTTTCTTTCTCATTCAATCTTTCTTATTCAATCTTAATCCCGATCTTTCTCATTCGATCTTTCTTTTCAATCTTTCTCACTTGATCTTTCTCATCAATCTTTCTTATTCAATCTTTCTCACCCGATCTTTCTCATCCGATCATTTCTTATTCAATCTTTTCTCTTTGATCTTTCTCATTCGATCTTTCTTATTCAATCTTTCTCGCCCGATCTTTCTCATCCAATCTTTCTTATTCAATCTTTCTCACCCGATCTTTCTCATCCAATCTTTCTTATTCAATCTTTCTATTCAATCTTTCTCATTCGATCTTTCTTATTCAATCTTTCTCGCCCGATCTTTCTCATCCGATGTTTTTATTCAATCTTTCTGCCCGATCTTTCCTCATGCGATCTTTCTTATTCAATCTTTCTCGCTTGATCTTTCTCATCCGATCTTTCTTATTCAATCTTTCTGTTGATCTTATCATCTGATCTTTCTTATTCAATCTTTCTCCTTGATCTTTCTCATCAGATCTTTTCTTATTAAATCTTTCTCTTGATCTCTTTCTCATTCAGTCTTCCCTTATTCAATCTTTCTCACCCGATCTTTCTCATTCAATCTTTTCAGCATTCAATCTTTCTCGCGCGATCTTTCTCATTCGATCTTTCTTGTTCAATCTTTCTCACCCGATCTTTCTCATCCGATCTTTCTTATTAAATCTTTCTCGCGATCTTTTCTCGTTCGATCTTCCTTATTCAATCTTTCTCGCCCGATCTTTCTCATCCAATCTTTCTTATTCAAACTTTCCTCAACAGTCTTTTTCTCATTCCGATCTTTCTTATTCAATCTTTCTCATCCGATCTTTTTACCTCTGTTCAATCTTTTTTATTCAAATCTTTCTCATCCGATCTTTCTTATTCTGATCTTCGATCTTTCTCATCCGACATTCAATCTTTCTCATCCAACCTAATTCTCTTTCTCACCTGATCTTTTCTCACCTGATCTTTTTCAATTGATCTTTTCTCGCCCGATCTCAATCATCAATCTTTCTTATTCAATCTTTTCCCTCACTTGAAATTCCTCACTTTCATCGGACCCGATCTTTCTTTTTTTATTCAATCTTTCTCCTTTTTCATCCGATCTTCTCGATCCTGATTTGGATTCGTTTTTCTTATTCAGTGACTTCTTTCAAGACTTTCAAATCATGTTTTTCTTTCAGGGCGGCATTCGATCTTTGGCTTGCTCTCAATCTTTCATCGATGTTCCGCCTTTGATCTTTCTCTTTTTATAGATCTATGCGCAGGCTTCATGATCTTATGGTATCACCACCATAAAACCAATTTCTGTAAATTTCCATTGAGGAGTCCCTTTCTTGAAATTCACTCTGGGCTTTTCTCTTTTATGTGAGTGCTTCTTTCTCATGAAAATCTTTCTGAAATTCAATCTTTCTCATGGTCACCTTGACCGAATCTTTCATCTAGGCTAACGGCCAAATTTTCATTTTTATTCAAACTTTCTCGCTTTATGTGTGGTCCGATCTTTTTTTCATCTTTATCAATCTTTCTTTTATTCAATCTTTCTGCCTGATCTTTTCATTCGATCTTTCTTATTCAATCTTTTCTCTCACCTGATCTTTCTAATCCAGTCTTTCTTATTCAATCTTTCTCGCCCGACCTTTCACATCCAATCTTTCTTATTCAAACTTTCTCCTTGATCTTTCTCATTCGATCTTTCTTATTCAATCTTTCTCCCCGATCTTTCTCATCCAATCTTTCCTCTATTCAATCTTTCTCGCCCGATCTTTCTCATCGATCTTTCTAATTTAATTCACCTGATCTTTCTCACCCGATCTTTCTCATCTGATCTTTCTTATTCAATCTTTCTCACCTGATCTTTCATTCGATCTTTCTTATTCATTTCTTCAGGATCTTTCTATTCATCCGATCTTCTTTTCTTCATTCTTTCAAATCAATCTTTTTTTATTCTCATCCAATCTTTCTTTTTCGCCCGATTTTTCTTTCATCATCCGATCTTTCGTAATTATTCAATCTTTCTCCACCTCTGCATCTCTTTTTATAGATCCATGCGCTAGGCTGAGGGACGACTGATTCTATTATTCAATCTTTCTAGATTTTTCGCCCGATCTTTCTCTGGGCTCTCTTCCAATCTTGCCTTCTTATTCAATTCAACCTTTCCTCATGGTCACCCTGACCCGTCCCCCTTGGTCTAGGCCATCCATTTTAGTTCATAATTCTTTATTCATCTGCTTTTTGCGTGGTCGTTTTTTCAATCTTTTCATCTTTGATCAATTTTTCTCATCCGATCTTTCTCATTCAATCTTTTTTCGCCATGATCTTTCTCATCCGATCTTTCTTATTCAATCTTTCGACCTTTCGCATCCAATCTTTCTTATTCAAACTTTCTCACCTGATCTTTCTCATTCAATCTTTCTTATTCAATCTTTCACCCTCTTTCCATCCAATCTTTCTTATTCAATCTTTCCCGATCTTTCTCCCGATCTTTCTTGATCATCATTCGATCTTTCTTATTCAATTTTTCTGTTTCACATCCGATCTTTCTCATCCAGTCTTCTTATTCAATCTTAATCGCCCGATCTTTCTCATTCGATCTTTCTTATTCAATCTTTCTCACCCGATTTTTCTCATCCGATCTTTTTCTTATTCAATCTTTCTCGCCTGATCTTTCTCATCCGATCTTTCTTATTCAATCTTTCTCACCCGATCTTTCTCATCCGATCTTTCTTATTCAATCTTTCTCGCCTGATCTTTTCTCATCCAATCTTTCTTATTCAATCTTTCTCGCTTGATCATTCTCATCCAATCTTTCTCATTCATCCTGATCTTTCATCCAATTCAATCTTTCTCGCCCGATCTTTTCTCATCCGATCTTTCTTATTCAATCTTTTCTCACCTGATCTTTCTCATTCGATCTTTCTTATTCAATCTTTCTCGATCTTTCCGATCTTTCTCGCCTGATCTTTCTTATTCAATCTTTTTCAATCTTTTCCGATCTTTTCGATCTTTCGATCTTTCTCTCCTGATCTCATCCGATCTTTCTTATTCAATCTTTCTCACCCGATCTTTCTCATCCGATCTTTCTTATTCATCACCCGATCTTTCTTATCGATCTTTCTTATTCAATCTTTCTCACCCGATCTTTCTCATCCGATCTTTCTTATTCAATCTTTCTCACCCGATCTTTCTCATCCAATCTTTCTTATTCAATCTTTCTCGCCCGATCTTTCATCCGATCTTTTTCTTATTCAATCATCCGATCTTTTCATTTCTTTTATTCAATCTTTCTCGCCAGATTGATCTTTTCATTCGATCTTAATCTATTCAATCTTTCTCACCCGATCTTTTTCTCATCCAATCTTTCTTATTCAATCTTTCTCACCCGATCTTTCTCATCCGATCTTTCTTATTCAATCTTTCTTTCGCCCGATCTTTTCATCATCTTCCTTATTCAATCTTTTCTTGATCTTTCTTCAATCTTTCTTATTCAATCTTTCACTTGATTTTTTCTCATTCAATCTTTCTTATTCAATCTTTCTTTTCAATCTTTAATTGATCTTTCTCATTCGATCTTTCTTATTCAATCTTTCTCGCCCGATCTTTTCTGATCCAATCTTTCTTATTCAATCTTTCTCGCCCGATCTTTCTCATCCGATCTTTCTTATTCAATCTTTCTCACCTGATCTTTCTCATCCCATCTTTCTTATTCAATCTTTCTCCTTGATCTTTCTCATCGATCTTTCTTATTCAATCTTTCTCGCCCGATCTTTCTCATTCGATCTTTCTTATTCAATCTTTCTCCTTGATCTTTCTCATCAATCTGATCTTTCTTATTCAATCTTAATCGATCTTTCTCATCGATCTTTCTTATTCAATCTTTCTCCCCGATCTTTCTCATCCGATCTTTCTTATTCAATCTTTTGATCTTTCTCATTCGATCTTTCTTATTCATCCGATCTGATCTTTCTTATTCAATCTTAATTCACCCGATCTTTTCTCATTCGATCTTTTCTTATTCAATCTTTCTCCTTGATCTTTCTCATCTGATCTTTCTTATTCAATCTTTTCGCTTGATCTTTCTCATCCGATCTTTCTTATTCAATCTTTCTCGCCCGATCTTTCTCATCCGATCTTTCTTATTCAATCTTTCTCGCCCGATCTTTCTCATCCGATCTTTTATTCAATCTTTCTCGCCCGATCTTTCTCATCAATCTTTCTTATTCAATCTTTCTCGCCCGATCTTTCTCATCCGATCTTTCTTATTCAATCTTTTCTCGCCCGATCTTTCTCATCCGATCTTTCTTTATTCAATCTTTCTCACCCGATCTTTATTCAATCTTTCTCATCTTTCTTATTCAATCTTTCTCGCCCGATCTTTCTCATCCGATCTTTCTTATTCAATCTTTTTCTCGCCCGATCTTTCTCATTCGATCTTTCTTATTCAATCTTTCTCGCCCGATCTTTCTCATCAATCTTTCTTATTCAATCTTAATCACCTGATCTTTCTCATCCGATCTTTCTTATTCAATCTTTTCTCGCCCGAATCTTTCAATCTTTCTCATTCGATCTTTCTTATTCAATCTTTTCCTTGACCGATCTTTCTCATTCGATCTTTCTTCAATCTTTCTCTTGATCACCTATTCAATTTCTCATCCGATCTTTCTTATTCAATCTTTTCTCGCCCGATCTTTCTCATCCAATCTTTCTTATTCAATCTTTCCCGATCTCACTTCCGATCTTTTCGATCTTTCTCATATCTTTCTTATTCAATCTTTCCGCCCGATCTTCTCATCCGATCTTTCTTCTTATTCAATCTTTCTCGCCCGATCTTTCTCATCCGATCTTTCTTATTCAATCTTTTCGCCCGATCTTTCTCATCGATCTTTCTTATTCAATCTTTCTCACCTCATCCGATCTTTCTCAAACCGTTCAGCCTGGGTCAAATCTTTTCTCTCCATCTTTTCTCCTGATCTTTCAACCCGATCCCATCAACAGGCTAGGCATGGTCTCATCCAATCTTTCCATAATGTTTCATGATTTTACCTGATCTTTCTCAATTCTTTTCACCCGACCTTTCTTATCCAATCATTCTCATCCTATCGTTTCCCATTTTTCTTTTCATCTTTATGCCTCTTCCGTCATCGGATCTTTCTCTTTCCCGATCTTTTTCACACCTTCTTTCATATTTCTCTCGTCTTTTTTCATCCGATCTTTCTCTTTCTGATTTCTTTCTTTATTCAATCTTTCTTTCAAACCGATCTTTCTTCATCAGATGAGATCAGGGCAAACCAGTAGCTCCTGCTCTCTGCCGTAATCTATCAATCTTTCTCGCCTCTGACCTTTTTTTCTCATCTAGGCTGAGGGACGACATGATTGCTTATTCACACACCTTTCTCTCTCTGTAAATTTTAAAATATTGAGGATCCCCTTTCTTCATTCCAACCTCTTCTTTTGCTTTATGTCAATGATTTCTTTCGATCGTTTCTCCACCTTCCCAATTCAACCTTCCTCTTATGGTCACCTGACCAATCCCCAAAGGCTTAATCCAATTCTGTTTTTGAGTTCATAATTCTTTCTCATTTTTTTGCGTTAGTCGTTTTCGCATTTGGTCTTTTCATTTTATGCCTCCGTTTTTCTTATTCAATCTTTCTTATTCAATCTTTCTCATGATCTTTCTCATTCGATCTTTCTTATTCAATCTTAATCACCCGATCTTTCTCATTCGATCTTTTCAATCTCTCTTGATTTTTCTCATCCTTTCTTATTCAAACTTTCTCACCCGAACTTTCTCATTTCAATCTTTCTTATTCAATCTTTCTCACCCGATCTTTCTCATCCAATCTTTCTATTCAATTATTCAATCTTTCTTAATCACCCATCTTTCTCATTTCGTTCTTCAATCTTATTCAATCTTTCTCGCCCGATCTTTTCTCATTCAATCTTTCTTATTCAATCTTAATCACCTTATTCAATCTTTCTCGCGATTTTTTCTCATCCGTCTTTCTTATTCAATCTTTCTCACCCGATCTTTCTCATCCAATCTTTCTTATTCAATCTTAATCACCCGATCTTTCTCATTCGATCTTTCTTATTCAATCTTTCTCACCCGATCTTTCTTATTCAATCTTTCAATATTAATATCTTTCAATCTTTCTTATTCAAAACCGCCTCCTTGATCTTTCTCATTCGATCTTTCTTATCTTTCTCGCCCGATTTTTCACATTCCAATCTTTCTTTATTCAATCTTCAATCTTGATCTTTCTCATCCGATCTTTCTGTTCCAATCTTTTCTCTTGATCTTTCTTATTCAATCTTTCTCGATCTTTCGATCTTCATCCTCTTTAACTAATCTTTCTCTGATCATTTTCAGTCTCTTATTCAATCTTAATCACCCCGATCTCATTTCATCCGATCTTTCTTCTATCTTTCTTATTCAATCTTTCTCGCTTTAATCTTTCTCATTCGATCTTTCTTATTCAATCTTTCTCACCCGATCTTTCTCATTCAGTCTTTCTTATTCAATCTTTCTCCTCATCAATCTTTCTTATTAATCTTTCTCACCCATCCGATCTTTTCTTATTCAATCTTTCTCACCCGATCTTTCTCTCATCCGTTCAATCTTTCTTATTCAATCTATCTTTCTTTCCCGATCTTTCTCATCGATCTTTCTTATTCAATCTTTCTCAGTCCAATCTTTCTTCGAAATCTTTCGATCTTTCTCATCAATCTTTCTCTTGAACTTTCTTTCTTATTCAATCTTTCTCCTTGATCTTTCTCATTCGATCTTTTATTCAATCTTTCTTATTCAATCGTTTAATCACCCGATCTTTCTCATCGATCTTTCTTATTCAATCTTTCAATCTTTCTCGCCCGATCTTTCTCATTCAATCTTTCTTATTCAATCTTTCTCGCCGATCTTTCTCATCCGATCTTTCTTATTCAATCTTTCTCACCCCGATCATTTCTCATCCAATCTTTCTTATTCAATCTTTCACCCGATCTTTCTCATTTCCGATCCCGATCTTTCTCATTTCTCATCCGATCTTTCTTATTCAATCTTTCTGGCCCGATCTTTCTCATCCGATCTTTCTTATTCAATCTTTCTCTTGATCTTTCTCATCCTATCTTTCTTATTCAATCTTTCTCACCTTGATCTTTCTCATTTCCGATCTTTTCTTATTCAATCTTTCTCGATCTTTCTCATCGAGTCTTTCTTATTCAATCTTTCTCCTTCGATCTTTCTCATTCAATCTTTCTTATTCAATCTTAATCTTGATCTTTCTCATCCGATCTTTCTTATTCAATCTTTCTCGCCCGATCTTTCTCATCTGATCTTTCTTATTCAATCTTTCTCACCCGATCTTTCTCATCCAATCTTTCTTTCTTCAATCTTTCTCAATCTTTCTTGATCTTTCTCATCAATCTTTCTTATTCAATCTTTCTCACCCGATCTTTCTCATCAATCTTTCTTATTCAATCTTTCTCTTGATCATTTCTCATTCAATCTTTCTTTTCAATCTTTCTTCGATCTTTCTCATCCAATCTTTTTCTTATTCAATCTTTCTCACCCGATCTTTCTCATTCGATCTTTCTTATTCAATCTTTCTCAATCTTTTCTCCGATCTTTCTCATTCAATCTTTCTTATTCAATCTTTCTCTCACCCGATCTTTCTCATTCATGTTTCTTATTCAATCTTTCTCACCCCGATCTTTCTCATCCAATCTTTCTTATTCAATCTTTCTCACCCGATCTTTCTCATTCGATCTTTCTTATTCAATCTTTCTCCTTGATCTTTCTCATCCGATCTTTCTTATTCAATCTTTCTCGATCCCGATCATTCAATTCCTCCATTCGATCTTTCTTATTCAATCTTTCTCATGATCTTTCTCATCCGATCTTTCTTATTCAATCTTTCTCGCCCGATCTTTCTCATTCGAACTTTCTCATCCAATCTTTTTCTTATTCAATCTTTCTCAACCGATCTTTCTCATCCGATCTTTCTTATTCAATCTTTCTCGCTTGATCTTTCTCATCTTATTCAATCTTTCTTATTCAATCTTTCTCATCCAATCTTTCGCCGATTTTCATCCGATCTTTCTTATTCAATCTTTCTCCTTGATCTTTCTCATCAATCTTTCTTATTCAATCTTTCTCGCCCGATCTTTCTCATTCGATCTTTCTTATTCAATCTTTCTCACCCGATCTTTCTCATTCGATCTTTCTTATTCAATCTTTCTCACCCGATCTTTCTCATCCGATCTTTCTTATTCAATCTTTCTCGCCCGATCTTTCTCATCTGATCTTTCTTATTCAATCTTAATCACCCGATCTTTCTCATCCAATCTTTCTTATTCAATCTTTCCTCGCCCGATCTTTCTCATTCTGATCTTTCTTATTCAATCTTTCTCACCCGATCTTTCTCATCCAGATCTTTCTTATTCAATCTTTCTCACCGATCTTTCTCATCAATCTTTCTTATTCAATCTTTCTCACCCGATCTTTCTCATTCAATCTTTCTTATTCAATCTTTCTCTTGATCTTTCTCATTCAATCTTTCTTATTCAATCTTTCTCGCCCGATCTTTCTCATCAATCTTTCTTATTCAAATTGATCTTTCTCATCCCTTTCTTTTCTCATCCAATCTTTCTCATTCAATCTTTCTCAATCTTTTCTCTTTCTCCGATCTTTCTCATTCGATCTTTCTTATTCAATCTTTCTCACCCGATCTTTCTCATCGATCTTTCTTTCTTAATCACCCGATCTTTCTCATTCGATCTTTCTTATTCAATCTTTCTTCCAATCTTTCATATTCAATCTTTCTCACCGATCTTTCTTATTTCTCATCTGATCTTTCGATCTTTCTTTCTTATTCAATCTTTCTCCCGATCTTTCTCATTCAATCTTTCTTATTCAATCTTTCTCGCCCGATCTTTTCATCCGATCTTTCTTATTCAATCTTTCTCGCCCGATCTTTCTCATCATCTAGTCTTTTCTTATTCAATCTTTCTCCTTGATCTTTCTCATTCGATCTTTCTTATTCAATCTTTCTTATTCTCTTCAATCTTTCTCTCGATCTTTCTTATTCAATCTTTCTCGCTTGATCTTTCTCATTCGATCTTTCTTATTCAATCTTTCTCACCCGATCTTTCTCATCAATCTTTCTTATTCAATCTTTCTTCTTTCTCCATCGATCTTTTATTCAATCTTTCTCCTTGATCTTTCTCATCAATCTTTCTTATTCAATCTTTCTCACCCGATCTTTCTCATTCTTTCTTATTCAATCTTTCTCCTTGATCTTTCTCATCAATTTTCTTATTCAATCTTTCTCGCATCCAATCGTTTGATCTTTCTCATCCGATCTTTCTTATTCAATCTTTTTCTTTCTCCCGATCTTTCTTTGTTCAATCTTTCCGATCTTTCTTTCTTATTCAATCTTTCTCGCGATCTTTCTCATTCGATCTTTTATTTCAATCTTTCTCGCCCGATCTTTCTCATCTGATCTTTCTTATTCAATCTTTCTCACCCGATCTTTCTCATCCGATCTTTCTTATTCAATCTTTCTCCTTGAACTTTCTCATTCAATCTTTTCTCATCCGATCTTTCTTATTCAATCTTTCTCACCCCGATCTTTTTCATCATCTTATTCAATCTTTCTCGCCCGATCTTTCTCATCAATCTTTCTTATTCAATCTTTCTCTCACCGATCTTTCTCATCCGATCTTTCTTATTCAATCTTTCTCGATCTTTCTCATCGATCTTTTCTTATTCAATCTTTCTCCCTGATCTTTTCTCATCCGATCTTTCTTATTCAATCTTTCTCGCCCGATCTTTCTAATTCGATCTTTCTTATTCAATCTTTTCTCATCCGATCTTTGTATTCAAACTTTTCGATCTTTCTTATTCAATCTTTTCTCGCCCGATCTTTCATCGATCTTTGTATTCAAACTTTCTCACCCGATCTTTCTCATCCAATCTTTCTTATTCAATCTTTCTCGCCCGATCTTTCTCATCTGATCTTTCTCAATCTTTCTCACCCGATCTTTCTCATCCGATCTTTCTCTTTCAATCTTTCTCATTAAATCTTTCTCGATCTTTGATTCTTTTTCTCCGATCTTTCTCATCGATCTTTCTTATTCAATCTTTCTCACCCGATCTTTCTCATTAAATCTTTCTTGATCTTTTCAATCTTTCTCTCTTTGATCTTTCTCATTCGATCTTTTCTTCAATTCAATCTTTCTCAATCTTTCTTATTCAATCTTTCTCATGTTTCTTCGATCTTTCTTATTCAATCTTTCTCGATCTTTCTCATCCGATCTTTCTTATTCAATCTTTCTCATTCGATCCTTTCTTATTCAATCTTTCTCACCCGATCTTTCTCATCCGATCTTTCTTATCCAATCTTTCTTGCCCGATCTTTCTCATCCGATCTTTCTTATTCAATCTTTCTCGCCCGATCTTTCTCTTTCTTTCTTATTCAATCTTTCTCGCCGATCTTTCTCATCTGATTTTCTCAATCTCGATCTTTCTCATTCAATCTTTCTTATTCTTTCTTATTCAATCTTTCTCTTGATCTTTTTTTCGATCTTTTTATTCAAACCCGATCTTTGATCTTTCTCATCCGATCTTTCTTATTCAATCTTTCTCGCCCGATCTTTCTCATCATCTTTCTTATTCAAGCTTTCTGATCTTTCTTATCTTTCATTTTTCTTATTCAAACTTTCTCCGATCTTTCTCATCCAATCTTTCTTATTCAATCTTTCTCGCCCGATCTTTCTCATCCGATCTTTCTTATTCAATCTTTCATCTTTCTCATCTTTCTTATTCAATCTTTATTGATCTTTCCATCTGATCTTTCTTATTCAATCTTTCTCTTATTCATCTTTCTTATTAAATCTTTCTCGCCCGATCTTTCTCATTCGATCTTTCTTATTCAATCTTTCTCACCCGATCTTTCTCATTCGATCTTTCTTATTCAATCTTTCTCGCCCGATCTTTCTCATTCTATCTTTCTTATTCAATCTTTCTCACCCGATCTTTCTCATCCGATCTTTCTTATTCAATCTTTCTCGCCCGATCTTTCTCATCCGATCTTTCTTATTCAATCTTTCTCGCCCGATCTTTCTCATCTGATCTTTCTTATTCAATCTTTCACTTGATCTTTTCTCATCCGATCTTTCTTATTCAATCTTTTCTCTTTCCCGATCTTTTCTCATTCGATCTTTTATTCTTTCTTTTTCTCTTTCTTTCGATCTTTCTCATTCGATCTTTTCTTATTCAATCTTTCTCACCCGATCTTTCTCATCCGATCTTTCTTATTCAATCTTTCTCACTTGATCTTTCTCATCGATCTTTCTTATTCAATCTTTCTCACCCGATCTTTCTCATCCAATCTTTCTTATTCAAACTTTCTCGCGCGATCTTTTTCTTTCTTATTCAATCTCGATCTTTCTTATTCAATCTTAATCACCCGATCTTTCTCATTCGATCTTTCTTATTCAATCTTTCTCACCCGATCTTTCATATTCAATCTTTCTCACCCGATCTTTCTTATTCAATCTTAATCACCCGATCTTTCTCATCCGATCTTTCTTATTCAATCTTTCTCCGATTCTTTCTCATCCGATCTTTCTTATTCAATCTTTCTCGCCCGATCTTTCTCATTCGATCTTTCTTATTCAATCTTTCCGATTCAATCTTTCTTATTCAATCTTTCTCGCCCGATCTTTTCTCATTTCGATCTTTCTTATTCAATCTTTCTTGATCTTTCTCTCATCTTTCTTATTCAATCTTTCTCTTTCTTTATTCAATCTTTCTTATTCAATCTTTTTCTCGATCTTTCTCATCCAATCTTTTCTTATTCAATCTTTCTCATCCGATCTTTCTCATTCGATCTTTCTTATTCAATCTTTCTCACTTGATCTTTCTCATCCGATCTTTCTTATTCAATCTTTTAATCTCCCGATCTTTCTCATCCGATCTTTCTTATTCAATCTTTCTCGCCCGATCTTTCTCATTCAATCTTTCTCGCCCAATCTTTCTCATTCGATCATTTCTTATTCAATCGATTTCTCATCCGATCTTTCTTATTCTTTCCTTGATCTTTCTCATCGATTTTTCTTATTCAATCTTTCTCCTTGATCTTTCTCATCTGATCTTTCTTATTCAATCTTTCTCACCCGATCTTTCTCATCCGATCTTTCTTATTCAATCTTTCTCACCTGATCTTTCTCATCCAATCTTTCTTATTCAATCTTTCAATCTTTTCTCTTGATCTTTCATCGATCTTTCTTATTCAATCTTTTTCTTTCTCCGACTTTCTTATTCAATCTCATCCGATCTTTCTTATTCAATCTTTCTCACCCGATCTTTCTCATCTGATCTTTCTTATTCAATCTTTCTCACCCGATCTTTCTCATCCAATCTTTCTTATTCAATCTTTCTCCGCCCGATCTTTCTCATCCAATCTTTCTTATTCAATCTTTCTCCTTGATCTTTCTCATCCAATCTTTCTTATTCAATCTATCCAATCTTTCTCATCCGATCTTTCTTATTCAATCTTTTCTTATCTTTCTCATTCGATCTTTCTTATTCAATCTTTCTCTTCGATCATTTCTCATCCGATCTTTCTTATTCAATCTTTCTCGCCCGATCTTTCTCATTCGATCTTTCTTATTCAATCTTTCTCACCGATCTTTCTCATCCAATCTTTCTTATTATTCAATCTTTCTCGCCCGATCTTCTCATTCGATCTTTCTTATTCAATCTTTTCTCGCCCGATCTTTCTCATCCGATCTTTCAATTATTCAATCTTTCTCCGATCTTTCTTATTCTTTCTCGCCTGATCTTTCTCATCTTTCTTATTCAATCTTTTCTCGCCCGATCTTTCTCATTCGATCTTTCTTATTCAATCTTTCTCCTTGATCTTTCTCATCCGATCTTTCTTATTCAATCTTTTCTCGCCCGATCTTTCTCATCCGATCTTTCTTATTCA
Organism: Acanthosepion pharaonis; assembly: GCA_903632075.3. Lineage (NCBI taxonomy): Eukaryota > Metazoa > Mollusca > Cephalopoda > Sepiida > Sepiidae > Acanthosepion > Acanthosepion pharaonis. Next base: position 831,015 of record CAHIKZ030003205.1, read on the forward strand.
ATCTTTTTCCTTGATCTTTCTCATCCGATCTTTCTTATTCAATCTTTCTCACCCGATCTTTCTCATCCGATCTTTCTTATTCAATCTTTCTCGCCCGATCTTTCTCATCAATCTTTCTTATTCAATCTTTCTCACCGATCTTTCTCATCCGATCTTCTTATTCAATCTTTTCTCCCGATCTTTCTCATCCGATCTTTCTTATTCAATCTTTCTCCTTGATCTTTCTCATCCGATCTTTCTTATTCAATCTTTCTCGATCTTTCTCATCGATCTTTTTCTCATCCGATCTTTCTCATCCAATCTTTCTCAATCTTTCTCCCGATCTTTCCTGATCTTTCTTATTCAATCTTTTCTCCCGATCTTTCTCATTCATCTTTCTTATTCAATCTTTCCGATCTTTCTTTCTCATCCGATCTTTCTTATTCAATCTTTCTCGCCCGATCTTTCTTTCTTTCTTATTCAATTGATCTTTCTCATCCGATCTTTTTATTCAATCTTTTCGCCCGATCTTTCTCATTCGATCTTTCTTATTCAATCTTTCTCGATCCATCCGATCTTTTCTCATCCGATCTTTTCTTATTCAATCAATCTTTTTGATCTTTCTCATCCCGATTCTTTTTCTTTGATCTTTCTAATCAATTTTCTTATTCAAATCTTTCTCATCCGATCTTTCTATTCAAACTTTCTCCTTGATCTTTCTCATCCAATCTTTCATTCAATCTTTTTTGATCTTTTCATCCGATCTTTCTTATTCAATCTTTCTCGCCCGATCTTCTCATCCAATCTTTCTTATTCAATCTTTCTCGCCCGATCTTTCTCATCCGATCTTTCTTATTCAATCTTTCTCGCCCGATCTTTCTCATCCGATCTTTCTTATTCAATCTTTCTCGCCCGATCTTTCTCATCCGATCTTTCTTTCTTATTCAATCTTTCTCGCCCGATCTTTTCATTCATTCGATCTTTCTTATTCAATCTTTCTCGCCCGATCTTTCTCATCCGATCTTTCTTATTCAATCTTTCTCGCTTTCTCATCGATCTTTCTTTTCAATCATCCGATCTTTCTCATTCAATCTTTTCTTATTCAATCTTTCTCCGATCTTTCTCATTCGATTTCTTATTCAATCTTTCACCCAAATCTTTCGATCTTTCTTAATCTTTCTCGCCCGATCTTTCTCATCAATCTTTCTTATTCAATCTTTCTCGCCCGATCTTTCTCATCCTATCTTTCTTATTCAATCTTTCTCGCCCGATCTTTCTCATCTGATCTTTCTTATTCAATCTTTCTCGCCCGATCTTTCTCTTCCGATCTTTCTTATTAAATCTTTCTCGCCCGATCTTTCTCATTCGATCTTTCTTCTTCAATCTTTCTCACCCGATCTTTCTTCATTTCAGTCTTTCTTATTCAATCTTTCTCATCCGATCTTTCTCATCGATCTTCATCTTTTTATTTTCTCTTGATCTTTCTCATCGATCTTTCTTATTCAATCTTTCTCGCCCGATCTTTCATCCGATCTTTCTTATTCAATCTTTCTCGCCTGATCTTTCTCATCCGATCTTTCTTATTCAATCTTTCTCGCCCGATCTTTCTCATCCGATCTTATTTATTCAATCTTTCATCGCTTTTTTATTCGATCTTTCTCATCCGATCTTTCTTATTCAATCTTTCTCGCCCGATCTTTCTCATCCGATCTTTCTTATTCAATCTTTTCGCCCGATCTTTTCATCCGATCTTTCTTATTCAATCTTTCTCCCTGATCTTTCTCATCCGATCTTTCTTATTCAATCTTTCTCGCCCGATCTTTCTCATTCTTTCATTCAATCTTTCTTATTCAATCTTTCTCGATCTTTCCGATCTTTCTCATTCAATCTTTCTTATTCAATCTTTTCTTGCCCGATCTTTCTTTTCTCATCCGATCTTTTTTCGATCTTTCTTATTCAATCTTTTTCGCCCGATCTTTCTCATCCGATCTTTCTTATTCAATCTTTCTTCAAATCTTTTTATTCAATCTTCTTGATCTTTCTTATTCAATCTTTCTCGCCCGATCTTTCTCATTCGATCTTTCTTATTCAATCTTTCTCATTGATCTTTCTCATCCGATCTTTCTTATTCAATCTTTCTCGCCCGATCTTTCTCATCCGATCTTTCTTATTCAATCTTTCTCGCCCGATCTTTCTTTCATATTCAATCTTTCTCATCTTTCTCAATCTTTCTTATTCAATCTTTCTCACCCATCTTTCGATCTTTTTTATTCAATCTTTCTCACCCGATCTTTCTCATTCGATCTTTCTTATTCAATCTTTCTCGCCCGATCTTTCTCATTCGATCTTTCTTATTCAATCTTTCTCCCCGATCTTTCTCATCCTATCTTTCTTATTCAATCTTTTCGCCCGATCTTTTCTCATCCGATCTTTCTTATTCAATCTTTTCTCACCCGATCTTTCTCATCCGATCTTTCTTATTCAATCTTTCTCGCCCGATCTTTTCTCATCCGATCTTTTTCTTATTCAATCTTTTTCGCCCAATCTTTCTCATTCGATCTTTCTTTTCAATCTTTCTCATCTTTCCGATCAATCTTTCTTATTCAATCTTTCTCGATCTTTTCATCCGATCTTCTTATTCAATCTTTCTCCTTGATCTTTCTCATCGATCTTTCTTATTCAATCTTTCTCGCCTGATCTTTCTCATCCGATCTTTTTATTCAATCCGATCTTTCGATCTTTCTTATTCAATCTTTCTTTCAATCTTTCTCCCGATCTTTCTCATTCGATCTTTCTTATTCAATCTTTTCTTTCTCATCCGATCTTTCTCATCCAATCTTTTCTTTTATTCAATCTTTCTTATTCAATCTTTCTTTCTCATCGATCTTTCTTATTCAATCTTTCTCGCCGATCTTTCTCATCAATTCTTATTCAATCTTTTTGCCCGATCTTTCTCATCTTTCGATCTTTCTTATTCAATCTTTCTCGCCCGATCTTTCTTATCCGATCTTTCTTATTCAATCTTTTTCTCATCCGATCCGATCCTTGATCTTTCTCATCCAATCTTTCTTATTCAATCTTTCTCGATCTTTCTCATCCGATCTTTTTATTCAATCCGATCTTTCTTATTCAATTCAATCTTTCTCCTTGATCTTTCTCATCTGATCTTTCTTATTCAATCTTTCTCGCCCGATCTTTCTTATTCAATCATCTGATCTTTCTTTATTCAATCTTTCTCGCTTGATCTTTCTCAATCTTTCTTATTCAATCTTTCTCACCCGATCTTTCTCCTTGATCTTTTTTCTTTCATTCAATCTTTTCTTATTCAATCTTTCTTATTCAATCTTTCTCACCCGATCTTTTCATCCATTCTTATTCAATCTTTTCTTATCTTTCTTCATCTTTCTTTTCAATCTCTCTCATCCGATCTTTCTCATCTGATCTTTCTTATTCAATCTTTCTCGCCCGATCTTTTTCATCATTCGATCTTTCTTATTCAATCTTTCTCGCCCGATCTTTCTCATCCGATCTTTCTTATTCAATCTTTCTCTTGATCTTTCTCATCCGATCTTTCTTTTCTCTTTCTCTTGATCTTTCTCATTTCTTTCTTATTCAATCTTTCTCGCCCGATCTTTCTCATCCGATCTTTCTTATTCAATCTTTCTCACCTTTGATCTTTCTTTTCTCATTCGATCTTTCTTATTCAATCTTTCTCACCCGATCTTTCTCATTCGATCTTTCTTATTCAATCTTTCTCTTGATCTTTCTCATTCAATCTTTCTTATTCAATCTTTCTCACCCGATCTTTCTCATTCGATCTTTCTTATTCAATCTTTCTCATCTTTCTCCGATCTTTTCATCGATCTTTTCTTATTCAATCTTTTCTCTTTTGATCTTTCTCATCCGATCTTTCTTATTCAATCTTTCTCACCCGATCTTTCTCATTCGATCTTTCATTCAATCTTTTCAATCCCGATCTTTCTCATTCGATCTTTCTTATTCAATCTTTCGATCTTTCTCATCAATTTCTTATTCAATCTTTCTCGCCCGATCTTTCTCATTCAATCTTTCTTATTCAATCTTTCTCACCCGATCTTTCTCATCCAATCTTTCTTATTCAATCTTTTCACCCTGATCTTTCTCATTCGATCTTTCTCAATCTTCTGATCTTTCTTTATTCAATCTTTCTTCTTTCTCCGATCTTTCTTATTCAATCTTTCTCCCGATCTTTCTCATCGATTTCTTATTCAATCTTTCTCGCCCGATCTTTCTCATTCAATCTTTCTTATTCAATCTTTAATCTTGATCTTTCTCATTCGATCTTTCTTATTCAATCTTTCTCACCCGATCTTTCTCATTCGATCTTTCTTATTCAATCTTTCTCACCCGATTTCTCATCTTTTTCTTATTCAATCTTTTTTCTTTCTCATTCGATCTTTCTTATTCAATCTTTCTCGATCGATCATTTTCTTATTTCGATCTTTCTTATTCAATCTTTCTCGCCCGATCTTTCTCATCCGATCTTTCTTATTCAATCTTTCTCCTTGATCTTTCTCATCTGATCTTTCTTATTCAATCTTTCTCGCCCGATCTTTCTCATCCAATCTTTCTTATTCAATCTTTCTCGCCGATCTTTCCCGATCTTTCTTATTCAATCTTTCTCCCGATCTTTCTCATTTTCTTATTCAATATTTCTCGCCGATCTTTCTCATTCGATCTTTTATTCAATCTTTCTCCCCATCTTTCTCATCCGATCTTTCTTATTCAATCTTTCTCACCCGATCTTTCTCATCCGATCTTTCTTATTCAATCTTTCTCGCCCGATCTTTCTCATTCGATCTTTCTTATTCAATCTTTCTCGCCCGATCTTTCTCATCCGATCTTTCTTATTCAATCTTTCTCGCTTTCTTGATCTTTCCAATCCAATTTTTCTTATTCAATCTTTCTCCGATCTTTTCATTCATCTTTTCTTATTCAATCTTTATCCGTTCTTTCTCACCCGATTTTTTTTATTCAATTTCTCGCCCGATCATTCTCAATTCGATTATTTCTCACCCGATCTTTTCATCCGATCTTTTTCTTTTCATCCAATCATCTTTCACCTGATCTTTTCTCACCCGATCTTTCTCATCCTCTTTCTTATTCAATCTTTTCTCATCTTTCCGATCTTGCTTTCTCTTTCTCACCGATCTTTTCTCACTTCAAATCTTTTTATCCGATCTTTCTCATTCGATCTTTCTTATTCAATCTTTCACCGTTCTTTCTTCAGTCTAATCTGATCTCTTATTCAACCTCCACCCGATCTTTCTCATCCGATCTTTCTCAATTCAATCTTTCATCCAATCTTTTTCATCTTTTCTTATTCAATTTTTCTCATCCGACTTTTTTATTTTATCCGATCTTTCTAATCGATCTTTTGGGTTCTTTCTTCTTCTAATCTTTCTATTTCAATTTTTTTATCATTGATCTTTTTCATTTTTACTTTTCTTTTGATTTTATTCAATCATTTGCTCTTTCTAATTCAATATCTCTCATTAGACCTCTTTAATTCGATCTTTCTCGTTCGTTCGATCTTATTCGTTCCTTCTCATCCGATCTTTCTAATAATAAAGATCGAATTAAAAAAGGACGATCTTATGAGAAAGATGGGGAAATTTTAAATGTTTTTTCTAGGACAAGTCTCCCATTGGAACTTCATAGTGGAGATTGTATTTTCTTCCTTTCTGACTTGTTAACCAAAACATCACATACTGCAATCAAGTTTAGCGGTTGTGACAACTGCGTTATTAGAAGTGAAGTTGGCATGTTTTTTTCAGAAGATATTTGCAACGCATTAACTGAACACTACTGACGTTGTAATCTTGTTCTTTTTCAAAATAACAATATCTGCTCTTCAGCAACACTAACGGAACGGAAAGTGGGATTTTTGATGCGGAAAACTTTGATGTCAGCTTTGTGAAGTGCTCGAATGTGTATTGTATTCAAGTCAATTTAATTGTCACGCACTCTGCGTGTGTGCATTTCAAAGTCGTCTGTAAAAACTTGGGATGATCCTGCGCGCTCTATATCAGCCATTTCTCCCCATTTTTGTCACTTGAATTAAACTATGCTGCACTTTATGACTTGTATGCTTAAATAATTAGCGGCTTTTGCGTCTATATTTTCGCTTTAGGGAAATCTTAGAATTGTCGTTGATGGATATCCTTTATTTCTTGTGCAATCAGTCGACTTTTGTTCATTATTAAAAAGAAAAAAAATAGAAGAGAGAAAGAAAATATGTCGTACGAACATCAGTCACGTGCATTTGCCTTCATTTAATTTTGGAGAAGATAACCACTAACATTGAAAAAGAATTCAATCAAGAAATCTAAATCAAGAAAATTGCTTCTAAATGTTTACAGTCAACATTATCAACATTAATTATTTTGGCAGTCACCATTATCGGATGTTAAATTGAATCTATTGGGTGGATAAATATGTTTGGTGGGGATTAAAGTACATTCTTTATCACAAAAACCTGTATATGGGTCCATCTCTCCTCCTCCCAGATATGGGTTAATTAGTAAGACTTGTATAAGAAAGCTATTATCTTTCGGTTTTAAATAACCTTAAATGGTTGATAATCCGTAAAAAAAATACAAAACCCTTGAAGCTTGGCAAAATGCTTCTTTGCATAACTATAACGAGGAACAAGCACATTTTTCCGGACGAGTAATTTCGTTACATGGTATTGCCCATGTTAAGCTTGCAAATGCTCCACAAATGGAGCTGGATTTGTAAATGCTTTCAAAACTGCTTTTCAACGGTTTGAAGATCTCGGAAAATTATTTGAATCAAAACCAGGATCGTTCTTTTATGATGGAATACATTTTAGATGAAAAGCTTATCGTTACCTACCCACGGGTTGATCATCTTTATATCCTGTTCTTTTATACTTGGAATATTAGAAGGCATACCAAAACAAACAAACCGTCCCAGAATTCCAAATCTAATTCTCAACATAGCCTCCTCCTTTTTAGTCGTAGTATTACATTTTTAAATAATTATATATATATATATATATATATACCCGCCTCTGCGTAGTGGCTTCCAACTGCTAATCATCACAGATTATGCATTCTTCATAAGAATCTGTAACTAAAGTCCAATTATGATAGTTACAGTGTAAACCATGGACGTTCTCTGTGAGTGTTGAAACAAGCATAAATATCCCTGCTCGGGCGTCTTCAGTAGAACTTGTCTAACCATCCTAGGAGACCCGTGTGCTCGGAAAATGAGCAGCCGGGCATTATAATCTCCTTCTTGGTTGATTCTTTACCTCTTTAATCTTATCACTGTTTACACATTCACAGGAGCAGAAGGCCTGCCACTATGAAGTCCTTCATTGAGGTTATTTTTTTTCCTTTTACTTTCGTACTATTTTTAGTTATATGGGTTGAAGCATCCATAAAGCGGATATTATGATGTTTTGGGGTGTAATTATAGGGAGTGAGGTGATACCTCAAATAGAATGGTGCCCTGATCATTGGGTATTCGGTTGTATTAATCCGGGTTCGGGAAAGTGCCGGATTGGTGAGTATCTGAAAGAGGCGATTGTGCGGTATATTCAGCCTGGAAGCCATATCGTTTCAGATAACTGGACTGCTTATACTGAAATCGAGGAAATCAACCACAGTTTATACTCTCATGACATGGGCACCCCGAGGCGGTGTAATGGTTAGCACGCTTGTCTCGCTAGAAGAATTACGACTGGGTAGTGAGTTCGATCCTTACTGGGTGCCCCATACTTTTGGCCTTGTGTCACATCTAAGCTACGCTTGGAAAATCACTATACTCTCATAAAATCTTTATTCATCAGCGAATTCTACAGCACAAGGGCCCCGTATTTTCAGCATTTATTTGCTGCATTGTCCACCATTACCCGTTGTAATAAATGCAACGCATGTATATAATTTGGTTTTAGGGATTTTTCGCCGTTCAGGGAATAACATTTTATTAATAGTTTATATTAAGCCGCTTAAGTGAAGGATTACCTTAGGAATTATCATTAATTACATTCGTATTGTTGTCCTCATTGATGTCCTCATTTGTGTTGTTATTATTACAACGTTTCGACCGTTGTGTCTATCCAGCCTTTTCAGGTGTTTGTTGATACGGGTAACCTTCAGAGAATTTTGAAATGAACGATGTGGAGGATATAGCGGAGGCGGCGCTGGTGGAGTCGCAGGCCATGCCGATAGGTAACCCACGGGTCTGATCCCTACAGGAGTATAATCAGTGCAATAATCTCTGGACACACGGATCTTTGTGCTTGTATTTAGGAGATTGCTATTCCAGACTCGCTTGTATAAACCGCTAAAGGTATGTTTGCACACGCACTATCTATCTCGGTATCTGAAGATATGATGCACCCAGGTATCCGAAACAATGACGCTGTTCATAGTTCATTTTCGCTGAATCTGATGTCTGAACGATGGTGTTTATCATGAAATAAAGGCTGAAAAAGAACTTGGATGCCACTTTCGAGTTCAAAGAGCTTGGCTGGCTCAGCGAGCCTTCACAGCTTCTGCGAGCACTCATAGCCTCTGCATTTACGGCCTCTGCAAGTATTTACAGGCTCTATGAACATTCACAGCTTCTGAGCACTCCATGGCCTCTACATTCACGGCCTCTGCAAGTATTTTGCAGGCTCTGAACATTCACAGCTTCTACGAGGGACTCATAGCCTCTGCATTCACGGCCTCTGCAAGTATTTACAGGCTCTAAAAACATTCATTCAGGTTCTATGTCGCACTCTGCCTCTACATTCACGGCCTCTGCAAAGTATTTACAGGCTCTATGAACAATCACAGCTTCTACAGCCACTCATAGCCTCTACATTCACGGCCTTTGCAAGTATTTACAGGCTCTATGAACATTAATTAGCTTCTACGATCAGCACACATAGCCTCTACATTCACGGCCTCATCAAGTATTTACAGGCTCTATGAACATTCACAGTTTCTACAAGCACTCCATAGCCTCTACATTCACGGCCTCATCAAGTATTTACAGGCTCTATGAATATTCACAGCTTCTACGAGCACTCATAGCCTCTACATTCACGGCCTCTGCAAAATTTTGCAGGCTCTATGAACATTCACAGCTTCTACGAGCACTCATAAGCCTCTACATTCACGGCCTCTGCAAGTATTTACAGGCTCTATGAACATTGCCAGCTTCTACGAGCACTCATAGCCTCTACATTCACAGCCTCTGCAAGTATTTACAGGCTCTATGAACATTCACATTTTCTACGAGCACTCATTAGCCTCTACATTTCACGGCCTCTGCAAGTATTTACAGGCTCTATCGAACATTCACAGCTTCTACGAGCACTCATAGCCTCTACATTCACGGCCTCTGCAAGTATTTACAGGCTCTATGAACATTCCACAGCTTCTACGAGCACACATATGCCTCTACATTCACGGCCTCTGCAAGTATTTACAGGCTCTATGAACATTCACAGTTTCTACAGCACTCATAGCCTCTACATTCACGGCCTCATCAAGTATTTACAGGCTCTATGAATATTCACAGCTTCTACGAGCACTCAATAACCTCTACATTCACGGCCTCTGCAAGTATTTTGCAGGCTCTATGAACATTCAAAGCTTCTACGAGCACTCATAGCCTCTACATTCACGGCCTCTGCAAGTGTTTGCAGAGCTCTATGAACATTCACAGCTTATGAGCCCCTCATAGCCTCTACATTCACGGACTCTAAAAGTATTTACAGGCTCTATGAACAATAACCAGCTTCTACGACACTCTTAGCCTCTACATTCACGGCCTTTGAAACCAGATATATTTACAGGCTCTATGAACATTCACAGCTTCTACGAGCACTCATATCCCTCTAACTGCTCGGCCTCTGCAAGTATTTTGCAGGCTCTATGAACATTCACAGCTTTTACAGGCACTCATAGCCTCTACATTCGGCCTCTGCAAAAATTTACAGAATAACATTTCACAGCTTCTACGAGCACTCAAAGCTTTCTACATTCACGGCCTCTGCAAGTATTTACCGGCTCTATGAACATTTCACAGCTTCTACGAACACTCATAGCCTCTACATTCACGGCTTCTGCAAATTTTTTTGCAGGCTCTATGAACATTCACAGCTTCTATGAGCACTTTTATCCTCTAACTGCACGGCCTCTGCAAGTATTTACAGGCTCTATGAACATTCACAGCTTCTACGAGCACTCATAGCCTCTACATTCACGGCCTCTGCAAGTATTTACAGGCTCTATGAACATTCACAGTTTTCTACGAGCACTCATAGCCTCTACATTCACGGCCTCATCAAGTATTTACAGGCTCTATGAATATTCACAGCTTCTACGAGCACTCATAGCCTCTACATTTCACGACCTCTGCAAGTATTTGCAGGCTCTATGAACATTCACTTTTTTCTACGAGCACTCATAGCCTCTACATTCACGGCCTCTGCAAGTATTTACAGGCTCTATGAACATTCACAGCTTCTACGAGCACTCATAGCCTCTACATTCACGGCCTCTGCAAGTATTTACAGGCTCTATGAACATTCACATTTTCTACGAGCACTCATAGCCTCTACATTCACGGCCTCTGCAAGTATTTACAGGCTCTATGAACATTCCACAGCTTCTATGAGCACTCATAGCCTCTACATTCACGGCCTCTGCTGTATTTACAGGCTCTATGAACATTCACAGCTTCTACGAGCACACATAGCCTCTACATTCACGGCCTCTGCAAGTATTTACAGGCTCTATGAACATTCACAGTTTCTACGAGCACTCCATAGCCTCTACATTCACGGCCTCATCAAGTATTTACAGGCTCTATGAATATTCACAGCTTCTACGAGCACTCATAACCTCCACATTCACGGCCTCTGCAAGTATTTGCAGGCTCTATGAACATTCACAGCTTCTACGAGCACTCTCATAGCCTCTACATTCACGGCCTCTGCAAGTATTTACAGGCTCTATGAACATTCACAGCTTCTACGAGCACTCATAGCCTCTACATTCACGGACTCTGCAAGTATTTACAGGCTCTATGAACAATCACAGCTTCTACGAGCACTCATAGCCTCTACATTCACTTGCCTTTGCAAGTATTTTACAGGCTCTATGAACATTCACAGCTTCTACGAGCACTCATAGCCTCTACATTCACGGCCTCTGCAAAATTTACCGGCTCTATGAACATTCACAGCTTCTACGAACACTCATAGCCTCTACATTTTTCTGCAATTTGCTTGCAGGCTGTATGAACATTCACAACTTCAACGAGCACTCATATCCTCTAACTGCACGGCCTCGGCAAGTATTTGCAGGCTCTATGAACATTCACAGCTTCTACGAGCACTCATAGCCTCTACATTCACGGCCTCTGCAAGTATTTACAGACTCTCTGAACATTCACAGCTTCTACGAGCACTCCATAGCCTCTACATTCACGGCCTCTGCAAGTATTTACAGGCTCTATGAACATTCACAGTTTCTACGAGCACTCATAGCCTCTACATTCATGGCCTCTGCAAGTATTTACAGGCTCTATGAACATTCACAGCTTCTCAAGCACTCATAGCCTCTACATTCACGGCCTCTGCTTTGTATTTACAGACTCTATGAACATTCACAGCTTCTATGAGCACTCATAGCCTCTACATTCACGGCCTCTCAAGTATTTACAGACTCATGAACATTCACAGCTTCTACGAGCACTTTATCCTCTAACTGAAACGGCCTCTGCAAGTATTTAGTTCAGGCTCTATGAACATTCACAGCTTCTACGAGCACTCATAGCCTCTACATTCACGGCCTCTGCAAGTATTTACAGGCTCTATGAACAATCACAGCTTCTACGAGCACTCATAGCCTCTACATTCACGGCCTTTGCAAGTATTTACAGGCTCTATGAACATTCACAGCTTCTACGAGCACACATAGCCTCTACATTCACGGCCTCTGCAAGTATTTACAGGCTCTATGAACATTCACAGTTTCTACGAGCACTCATAGCCTCTACATTCACGGCCTCATCAAGTATTTACAGGCTCTATGAATATTCACAGCTTCTACGAGCACTCATAGCCTCTACATTCACGGCCTCTGCAAGTATTTGCAGGCTCTATGAACATTCACAGCTTCTACGAGCACTCATAGCCTCTACATTCACGGCCTCTGCAAGTATTTACAGGCTCTATGAACATTCACAGCTTCTACGAGCACTCATAGCCTCTACATTCACGGACTCTGCAAGTATTTACAGGCTCTATGAACAATCACAGCTTCTACGAGCACTCATAGCCTCTACATTCACGGCCTTTGCAAGTATTTACAGGCTCTATGAACATTCACAGCTTCTACGAGCACTCATAGCCTCTACATTCACGGCCTCTGCAAGTATTTACCGGCTCTATGAACATTCACAGCTTCTACGAACACTCATAGCCTCTACATTCACGGCTTCTGCAAGTACTTGCAGGCTGTATGAACATTCACAACTTCAACGAGCACTCATATCCTCTAACTGCACGGCCTCGGCAAGTATTTGCAGGCTCTATGAACATTCACAGCTTCTACGAGCACTCATAGCCTCTACATTCACGGCCTCTGCAAGTATTTACAGACTCTCTGAACATTCACAGCTTCTACGAGCACTCATAGCCTCTACATTCACGGCCTCTGCAAGTATTTACAGGCTCTATGAACATTCACAGTTTCTTGAGCACTCATAGCCTCTACATTCACGGCCTCTGCAAGTATTTACAGGCTCTATGAACATTCACATTTTCTACGAGCACTCATAGCCTCTACATTCACCGCCTCTGCAAGTATTTACAGGCTCTATGAACATTCACAGCTTCTACGAGCACTCATAGCCTCTACATTCACGGCCTCTGCAAGTATTTACAGGCTCTATGAACATTCACAGCTTCTACGAGCACTCATAGCCTCTACATTCACGGCCTTTGCAAGTATTTACAGGCTCTATGAACATTCACAGCTTCTACGAGCACTCATAGCCTCTACATTCACGGCCTCTGCAAGTATTTACAGGCTCTATGAACATTCACAGCTTCTACGAGCACTCATAGCCTCTACATTCACGGCCTCTGCAAGTATTTACAGGCTCTATGAACATTCACAGCTTCTACGAGCACTCATAGCCTCTATATTCACGGCCTCTGCAAGTATTTACAGGCTCTATGAACATTCACAGCTTCCGAGCACTCATAGCCTCTACATTTCACGGCCTCTGCAAAGTATTTACAGACTCTAAGAACATTCACAGCTTCTACGAGCACTCATAGCCTCTACATTCACGGCCTCTGCAAGTATTTGCAGGCTCTATGAACATTCACAGTTTCTACGAGCACTCATAGCCTCTACATTCACGGCCTCTGCAAGTATTTACAGGCTCTATGAACAGTCACATTTTCTACGAGCACTCATAGCCTCTACATTCACGGCCTCTGCAAGTATTTGCAGGCTCTATGAACATTCACAGCTTCTACGAGCCCTCATATCCTCTAACTGCACGGCCTCTGCAAGTATTTGCAGGCTCTATGAACATTCACAGCTTCTACGAGCACTCATAGCCTCTACATTCACGGCCTCTGCAAGTATTTACAGACTCTATGAACATTCACAGCTTCTACGAGCACTCATAGCCTCTACATTCACGGCCTCTGCAAGTATTTACAGGCTCTATGAACATTCACAGCTGCTACGAGCACTCATAGCCTCTACATTCACGGCTTCTGCAAGTATTTACAGGCTCTTTGAACATTCACAGCTTCTACTAGCACTCATATCCTCTAACTGCACGGCCTCTGCAAGTATTTGCAGGCTCTATGAACATTCACAGTTTCTACGAGGACTCATAGCCTCTACATTCACGGCCTCTGCAAGTATTTACAGGCTCTATGAACATTCACAGCTTCTACGAGCACTCTTAGCCTCTACATTCACGGCCTCTGCAAGTATTTGCAGGCTCTATGAACATTCACAGCTTCTACGAGCACTCATAGCCTCTACATTCGCGGCCTCTGCAAGCATTTACAGGCTCTATGATCATTCACAGCTTCTACGAGCACTCATAGCCTCTACATTCGCGGCCTCTGCAAGCATTTACAGGCTCTATGAACATTCACAGCTTCTACGAGCACTCATAGCCTCTACATTCACGGCCTCTGCAAGTATTTCCAGGCTCTATGAACATTCACCGCTTCTACGAGCACTCATAGCCTCTACATTCACGGCCTCTGCAAGTATTTGCAGGCTCTATGAACATTCACAGCTTCTACGAGCACTCATAGCCTCTACATTCGCGGCCTCTGCAAGTATTTACAGGCTCTATGAACATTCACAGCTTCTACGAGCACTCATAGCCTCTACATTCACGGCCTCTGCAAGTATTTACAGGCTCTATGAACATTCACAGTTTCTACAAGCACTCATAGACTCTACATTCACGGCCTCTGCAAGTATTTACAGGCTCTATGAACATTCACAGCTTCTACGAGCATCATAGCCTCTACATTCGCGGCCTCTGCAAGTCTTTACAGGCTCTCTGAACATTCACAGCCTCTGTGAGCAGTCACAGCCTCTGCAATCATTCACAGCCTCTACGAACATTCACAGCTCTACGAACATTCACAGCCTCAGCGAGCATACGTATACTGTAATATCGTAGTGTTAGTGCGCCCTGTGTTTTTCTTGGAAATTAAACATCATTAAACTATGTCTTAATCTTGCATCGTTATAATCTTTGTTGAAAGCGTTCCTTCTCTTTCCACCGAGAATATGGAGAATACGAATGTTGCATTTAAAAGTGAACCAGGCATCAACCCTCTTTAAAATATTCCTGTGGCTTCAACAATTCTTTTTACAGGCCACTTGAATTTCTGTTGCCACCAGAATAGAATTAAGATAAAATAAATAGATAAACAGATGGAAATCGAAATAAAACATTTTGAGTTGATAAGCAAAAAAGAAGAAAAGAAAAAACAGCGATAAACTAATTTGGAAATTCACTTAGCATTTTTTATGCGATAATATAATTTCGTATCGATTTTCTTTCGATTTTTTTTTAAATAGCTGCTTGCATTTTCTGACACTTCGTTGAGCAAAGAGCGTGCTTTTTTCGAATATTTTATAACCCGAAATGGAAACGAGGCTAGATGATAATGCATCGTTTTGATAGAATTAGTCTGAGTAAGAAAAAAGAAAGAAAAAAAGGATATCAGGGGTTTTGGATTGATAAAAAAAACAAAAAAAAATCGTGAGAGACAAATGATGATGAATAATTACATATTTCCTTCGTAAGGTCACATAGAAGGGCATCTAATGAGGCCCGAATACTCTAAACTTTAAAGACAAGCTTATCGGCCAATATGTAGGTATAAGATTCGGAGAGTTCATTTTTTTTTAAATTAAAAAAAATCATTTGTTTTAGTTTTGAAACAGCGAATGAATACTTATATTTAAGTACCGAATAAAAGATGCGCTTTTATATTTTGAGGAAATTCACAGTGAAAATCTGTGTGATTTTTCCTCTTCGGCATGAGGGCTCATTTCCGAATATACTCATCTCTTCAAACCCAAAGTCGAATTGTGGTCTATACTGCAACTATGCCGAACCGACGTTAGTTTCAGTTCAAGTATATGTCGCATCAAGACCACATATAGTTTTGAATTTAGAATCCACTTTCTATACTGGTTGACAGCCACGGCTAGAAGTTCAGTCTTCCATGTAATTTAATCCATATCTAGGGAGGCTAAAAATAGGAAACACGCCTTTCTTAAGGGTATATGTGTGAACGTGAATGTAGACCAGAAATCGAACCGGGGTCGCCAATTTTTTCTTGCAAGCCTCTAAACATTACTCACAAAGATAGCGAATGGCGTCTCCTATGTAAAACAAAACAGTCTTGAGACTAATTTGCAAGCATAAGAAATTCATTCTTCACTGGTAGCTGATTACTCTGGCCTTGTGACTGACCAGGCTTAGTAAAGCAATGTGATATTCGATGTGGATCAATGGTTCTGAAGTCTGTGAACCTAATTCGAATCCCTCTTGCTCATCAAATATCTATACAAAGAATTTTGATTTGGATAAAACGAGGAAGGAGGAAAATGAGAGGAAAGAAAGATGAAACAAGCGAAGGAAAAATGAAGGAAAATGAAATATAAAGGAAAGAGAAAGAAAAGGAGAAAAAAAGAAATGTTAAGAGAAAGAAGAGGTAGCAGTTGGAGGAGACGGAGGGAGGGGTGGAGATTGGACGAAGGTAGAGGAATGTATAAAGTATAGAGAGAATGATAAAAAGGGGGAGATGCAGAACTAGAAAAGAAGAGAAATAACTGGAGGAGGAGGAGGAGGAGAAAAAGCAAAAGGAGGAGGAAAAAATGAAAGGCGGAGGATGAATAATCATAGGAGGAGTAGCCGTATAAGGTTGACTAAAAGGAGTATGTATTAAAGTGAAGAGTAACGGAAATGTTAAAGGAAGAGGATGACACGGAAAAGGCGGAGGAATAGTAAACGGAGGAGAAAGAAGAGTAAAAGGAGGAGGAGGAATAGTAAACGGAGGAGAAAGAAGAGTAAAAGGAGGAGGATGACGAGTAAAAGGAGGAGGATAACGTGTAAAAGGAAGAGGAATAGTAAACGGAGGAGAAAGAAGAGTAAAAGGAGGAGGATGACGTGTAAAAGGAGGAGGAATAGTAAACGGAGGAGAAAGAAGGGTAAAGGGAGGAGGATGACGTGTAAAAGGATGAGGAATAGTAAACGGAGGAGAAAGAAGAGTAAAGGGAGGAGGATGGCGTGTAAAAGGAGGAGGAAGAAGAGGAAGGAGAGTAAGCGGAAGAGTCAGACTGAAGCCTACATTATTCGTTAAAAATTTTCCCTATGATGTTTTTCAGTATCGTACAATGAATATACAACAAGTGAAAACTTACGAGGCAACACTGAATAAATTTGTGTTTAAAAGTAATATTAATTTGTTTTTATATGACAATAATTAATTCCCCTTTCATGAAATGTGTCTGTATATTGGTGGATAAAGACTTGTGCCGTTTTATTTCAAGGGAAAGATCAGAATGAAATATAGGTGAGAGGAATATAAAAATAAATAGAACGGATTCAGAACTAAAATGCATGGACTCAAAGACTTAACTAAAAAGAAACTCAAAGTGAATTCGACCTTAAAAAGAGATTGTCATGGGGATAACGAAAGACAAAGTACAGAGAGGGAGTGGGAACGATGTGTGGAAAAATTATCCGATAATGTTTTCAAAATAGCTTAGTGACCTTGAATGAAAGCCAATATAGAGTAAAAAGGAAACAAAACCAGTGAAAATAAAAGAAAACAAATAAAAAATAAAATAAAAGGAAAATAAAAGAAAGAAAATATCGTAGAATATATAAGATTGATAAAATAAAAAAATGCTTTAAAAAGTGAAAATATAATAGTGTTTATCTTGTGCCAACCCACGTGATGGTGGGAGGCCATAGACAGAGATGTTTTAAAAAGTCACTATTACAGAAGATCAGAGACAAAGATCTAATTCTGAAATCTATATTGGAAATGATGCTTTTTTCCTGCTGTAAAACTAAAATAAGAATAGAAATAAGGTAAAAATAATAAATAAAATACCTTAGAATATCGAATGTGTGCCAATCATCAAATCGATAAAAAAATATCTCTTAGTTTTTTGAAAGACAGTAGTATGAGTTTTGAATACATGTGTCAACATGTGGTGCTTTTCTAAGAGTAGCTCAGATGTGGCATAAGGCCGAAGGGAGGATCGAACTCACTATTCAGTCAGAAGTGACGTAACGAGACGAGTGTTCTAGCCATTTACACCACGTCGAAGGTCATGAATTTGCTCGCACATGGTCGCGTGTATACCTATATATATATTTGTAGAAATTTCTGCATGTGTGATTTTGCGTGTGTGCGTCTGTTTGATCTTGTTTGTATCTGTATGATGATTCTCTAAGCGTAGTTGAGACAAAGTATGGGGCAGCAAGTGAGGCTCTAGAGAGACCAGCTTGCTAACCATTACACCACATCGAAGTGCCCTTGTTTGTGTCGTATATGTGTATAAATATTGATATATATATATATATATATATATATATATATATATATATGTATGTATGAGTGTGTGTATAGGCATGTGTGTATGACTGTGTGAAAGTGTACGTATGTATGTTCATGTGTATGTGTGCGTGAGTCTGTCTGCGCATGTCGGTGCATATTAGGTCCTCTTTAATTTCTTTCAGTGGTGTTCATTGATTCTTCGTCTCCCGTTTGACGAAGTCGTTTTCCGTCAGTCCTATGATTTAATGTCAACCGTTTCTCACTTTCTATCTCGGGAGGCTGTTCCTTCATTTTTTTTTTCCTTCTTTCTTCTTTTTCTTCTCTTTTCACTCTCTATAACTCTATACACTGTCGTTCTTTCCTTTCTCTATAACGTTACACTGGTTTCCCGTCCTTTTTTCTCCCTTTTTGCATTCCCGACTTCTATATTCATTAAAAAAAAAACAAAAAAAAACGGGCCGCTTGCCAATTCTTTGATGTTTATTGAACACTTTTTATACATTTTTTTTTTTTGAGGTGGGAAAGGCAGGTCGAGTCCGTCTTTGATTCCGTGTTCTTTGCCGTAGCCAGACAATTCACAAAGTTCATGGTTTATTCTTGTGAAGAGTCTCATTTTGCGAAGGAGATTTAATCAACACAGCTTGCTTGAAGCTTTTGCATTGCGTAGACATTAGCAGCTCATACGTAATTGGTATTCAAGGGGTTTAAAAGTCGTTCGTGTGTTTTCTTGGATTATGTAACAGGCGATACATTTAAATCAAAAGTTATATAGGTTGGTTGTTGGTTGTTTTGTTTTATGGCATATCAACCACAGTGGGTCATTTCATTACAAAAAAAAAAAATTGAAATAGATTCATAGCGATAGTTTGTTAAAAAAGGTGTGTATGTATACATATATATTTGAAATTACTCATATTTTTGAGTACAATCCAACTTTTAGGAAATTTACAATCTTGGATGGTTTTATTTTCGCAAAAAGGTTTTAAATTTTTTCCTCAAAAATGTATAGCTGGTAATATTATTTAAAAAATGTATTGCTGGTGATATTTTAAAAAAATTATATTGCTGGTAATAGTTTTTTTCCTTCAAAAATTTATTGCTGGTAATAATTTTTTGAAAAGTATTTCTGGTATTAAAACCTATTTTTACACTTTCATAAGGCTTTTTACCTCAGTTTCAGGGTTAACTATTTTCCCATAGCTTGGACCCTAACAAGTGCTACCACCTCGGGTCAGGGTGGACCTGAGAACACCAGCAATTAAGAGGTGGTTCCACGTTCCTCAAAACCTCCTGATCAGAAGCCTTGCTGCTGGACGTAGTTTATCGTCTTACCCAGGACGCGGATGTAGTTGATCGTCATACCCAGGATGTGGATGTAGTTTATCGTCATACCCAGGACGGAAAGTTATATAGGTATATACTGATGAACAAAAACATCACATCTAGTGCCAGGATATTAACATCAAGTCTTTTGATTGCAGCAAATTATATAGTGAGAGTTAGGTAAGCCACTTTCGATGATGAAACCGCTTTTTGTTTACATTTGGCCCCGATAACTCCTAGGCTCCCAGTGTTTAGTATTGTCCATTTAATCGTTTCCCTCCGTTGACCTTAGGTTTTCAACGCAACTTAATATAAGGACTTCATAAACCGTTTAGGAAATAGACTTTGACTAAAACAATTTGGTCTTTATCATATTCAGTCAGATTTATCTTCTTGCTCACAACTGCAGATTTCAACACCTTATAATAAAGTATTAAAGGTGAGCTTATTTGCTTATACAACTCTGATGCTGAAACATTAAAATGCACAGTTGTTACGAGACAGTAGTTGTCATTCTTGCCGCATGTCCATTATTTTTCTTCTTACATATAAAATCACGACATAGCCGTGAACATATAATCGACAAGGCCTAAGTTTTGCAATATGTAGTCTGAAACAGACTATCATTATTCTGTTTCGATACCCATGTCGAAAATGATTATATTTACTTGCGCTCAGTTTCCAATGTTGAGCACTTTTCTTCCATAAATATAGGATAAATAAAAAACTATATTTTATCTTATATATATATATATATATATATATAACTAAAATTTCCAACCAACCACGTGGCTAAATGACATGAAAATCAAATGCTGGACAAAGAGTTTACTGACAACTATTAATGTGCCCTATGGGACATCGTAGAAATATGGCTTCACAGGAGGACAGACGACAAAATGTATGCCATACTTGCTTCATGCAAAAATTAGCCCTAAAAGCATCTCCAACAAAATAAGTGTGTCCTTTCTAAATGTCAAGAAGATCACAGACATTTGGAACGGCACCCAGAGTAAGCAATGCAGCGAGGTGGAGGGGGATTTTAGGGCGGATGGCTGAACAAAAAACAGAATTGGTACTTCCGTGTCATCCTCAATGCCAAAAACTGCAAACGGTTCATCAGTATAGCTTTTGAAACAAGAGAGAACTCTCTGTTCGTCAGAACAGCCTTACACTATAGTTTTGGGATTAAATCATACACTTGAATACCAACGAGTCCATGAAGGCCAGGAGGTTGAAAAAGCACGAGAATATATTTAAGTACCCCAAGAAATTACTTCGGGACCTCCTTAAATTGTCCAGATACCTCAAGAATATACTGAAAACCACTTTGAAAATAATTCACTGTCTCACACAATTTTTATCGTTTATCTGATTTGCTTACATCTAGAAAGTAGAAAAAATGGCTAATATTTTCTTCAAGGCTAATTATAAATCTGAAATTTACCAATTACCATTGGGAAAAATGTGAACATTGTCATTCATGCAAAGCGACATATGATTAAAAAGTAACATTTATTTATTCTAGGATTATACAAGAATATTCTCGTTCACACAAAGTAGGAACAAAACGACATATGTTTCAAAAGTAGCATTTATTTATTCTAGGATTAC
Organism: Acanthosepion pharaonis; assembly: GCA_903632075.3. NCBI lineage: Eukaryota > Metazoa > Mollusca > Cephalopoda > Sepiida > Sepiidae > Acanthosepion > Acanthosepion pharaonis. Next base: position 852,079 of record CAHIKZ030003205.1, read on the forward strand.
ACAAGAACATTCTTGTTCACACAAAGTAGGAACAAAACGATATATGTTTCAAAAGTATCATTTATTTATTCTAGGATTACACAAGAGAGACAATAAAAAATCATAAGTGGTTAGTTTTTCAAGATTAACGCTTATACTGTAGATTACATATTTTTGTTAAACTATCCTTGGTAGGGCCTTTCAAAGTCCAGTATATCCTGATGGAATCGCTCGCCTTGCTCCTCTGAATAAGCCTTTACGTTGTTCTTGAATTTATCAAAATGAGTGTCAAGGATATGGACTTTGACGAACATCCTGCAGGACATTTTGCTGAAGTTTTTCACGAGGCTCTCAACAAGCTCCACATAGATTACAGCCTGGAGATCTCCCATGGAGCCCGATCAACCGAACAAAAACAGTTCCACGCTGTTTTCCCTTCCCTAGTGAGCGTCTTGGGGAATTCCTTGCACTCTATGATCATCTTTAATTGTAGAGTCCAATATCGAAGACATCGTCTTTAACTGTTGAGGCAGACAGCGTAGGGAATAAATCTTGAAGTTTCTTGCAGGCTATAGACTCCATATTTAGTGATAAATTGTTTCACAACGCCCAGTTTTTAAGTGTAGTGGTGTCCAACACTTTCCGGGGGTCCAACAGTGGCTTCCATTTTATGTTATTCCTCCTCATAGGACTCTGTCAACTGTGGCCAGTGTAGTGTGCCGCGGTATCTCTGCTGTGTTATAGGCAAAGATAACACGGAAACATTTTAAAGTCTCCTTGGAGATCCAGCAGGAAGGCCAATATTTTGAAGTCTCCTAACCATATTCTTCATATTTCAAGGCATCAAGCAAGATCTTGGCATTGCTGTATTTTCCCTTTTGACCGGCATCGAGTGAGCCACGACAAAATGTTATGAAGCAGCAGGGTTTTGAGTCACTTGGATAAGCTGTCAATGAAGAGGCGAAGCTCGATGGGGTTACAGGCGATTCCAACTGCCATGAACAGACCGGCCATATTGTGGCAGAAGCAAAACCCATCTTGACGATATTCAAGGGTGTCATGTGGCACAAGGCCTTTTTAACGTGGGAATTCCCGAGCCATTAGGCTCGGCCAAAAAATAGCCCATTTGAACCCGTGTAAACGGGTTCAGGGCCGGTTTTACCTCCCCGGAGAAAGAGAGTTAAACCGAATAGTCGGTTCAGAGTTGAGCGACCCATCTTGACGGGTGGAGAAGTTTTGAAAAACAGAAATGACGTTTTCTATGACCTGTGAATTGCACACTTTCATTTAACAATTTACACTGTTTGAGCCTCGATATCAAAAGCTAGGCATTGGACTTTGCAAAACCAAGATCTCTGATCAGGTCGTTGAAGTCTTTTCGTTTGGGTAATATGAGTTTCTCTCCTCAGCTGCACTTCTGTAATCTGAATGTACAGGTCACAAAAGTAAAGTTTGAAGGGAATAAGAGTCATTTTTTGCTTCATAGACAGAAGCAATTAGCTAATAACACCTAGAGACCAAAGACAAAAAAAAAAAAAGACAAAATTTTGTTACGCAGTGTTATTTGTTTTGTTATTTAGGTATTTTTATATCCTTAAATATTAATAAACTTATTTATGTATAATAGGAGTGTTTAGAATACCGCAGTATTTTAATACGTTTTTCTTCCCTAACGAGTATATCAAATAATAATATATATAACGACCGTTAAAACTTTTCATCCCGTTTAAAGAATACATAATTCGACAAAAGTCTTTTGCCACATCAGTTGCACGATGTTAGAGAAATACTTGCTTATGCTGCTCTTTATGGCTGTTGTACAGGAAAAAATGCAATAAGAAAACTGGTTTTATATAAATTTACGGAAAAATTGGTTTCGCATGGAATAGCTTATAAATTGTGAATTGTAAAAGTAGAGCAAAAGAAAGATGAACGAGAGGATGTCGTACGAAATATTCGTTCATTTTTTATTACGTTTTTCTCAAATCAAACCAATCAAAATTCAGATAAAAGCACGATGGGTAACAAAGATTAGAAAGGATAAGGGAGAGAGTGAGATGATACAGACAAACAGTAAGAAATTTACATTTTTCTGACTATCACCCTCATCTTTGTTGCTTTGTTTGCTGATTATCACCCTCATCTTACTTTGTTGTATGCTGCGGCCTTCTTCAGGTGGTTGGAATGTCGAACTGAACCCTTTATTTCGCTCGCTGGGTAGAATGTTTTAGTTCCACGTGCCATGTCAGTTATCTCCTGATAATACCCCTTTCCAAGTTCTTCACCGCTCTAACCAGGGTATTGAACTCGCACGCTTTGGGTCCTGTCACTGGTTCTAACTAACGCCTTTATCCACTGTGCCATGTGTCCTTGAGGATATCTGAGTATGAATTTATGGATATTATAAACCTAATGTCTTCAGCAACCGTTTTTTTTACCAGTGCTCATATTGCAACAGAAACAGTAAAACGTCTTGGATAATAACACATCACGGATATAAATTTCTCTGAAAGTTTCATGTAGCCATTTTAGATACACTAGCTTTATTAAATAACGTCTTACTTATTTTTTGAAAATATTTGGTATTTATGAAAATGTCTGTGAATCATCCATGGACATTTTAAGTAAAATCTGATCTCATTATTTAATATTTTAGACGCCGTTTATATATTTTAACCTATGACTTGCTTCTCTTATAATTGTTACCTACTTTTTATTGTGCCATTGTCACCTCAGCCCTTACCATTCTGTCTTTTCCGACCGATATCAGTCGGGTTAATCGATATTCGATCGTCTCCGATCAACTCTTCTAGTAATACTGATTATGCTGAATCCGCAGCATGCATGATTTAAGAATAAAACTAAAAAATAGCGAAATGTATGTTCTTGTGGTGTCGTAGACATGAAGTAACTGATTGACATTCAGATCAATTGATCGATCTTTAACTTATCTCATCGACTACCAAGATTTCTCCACCCCTTTAACCTAACGATCAGTGGGGCAAAAATCCACGCCGGGAAAGAGAAAGGAAATAATGAATGACTGAATAGTGATGATTATGAGGAAGACTTTCGCTGATTTTTGTGTCTTTTGTATTTGGATGTTTGGAAAGTAATGTCACATTTTTGGAGAAAGACGTAAAACAAACTCAAATGTAAGAAGCATTAACTTTATTTGCAAAGATTATTAATCATCATGATTAGTAATAAAAAACGGACAACAATGAAAGCCAGTCTGATATTTGAAGGAATCTGGGATGAGGTAATTTGCTGAAGGAAACTGGGACGAGGCAAATGGATGAAGGAATTTGGGATGAAAAAGTTTGCTGAGGGAATCTGGGACAAAGCAGTTTGCTGAAGGAATTTGGGATAAAGCAGTTTGTGGCACCATTTACGAGGCGGAGAAAGGAAAAGTAAGAAAAGAAGGCAGAAAGAAAGGCGAGACGAATCGTGGGTGATCAGCAGAACACACACACGGCTAAGAGACAATGAATATCTTGATAAGTAACCATGGCGAAAGGGTATCATTACAATGACAGGGAAATTCTGGGAAAGAAAGAAAGAAACAGATGTGTTTTGATAACGGCTGTGTTATCTAGGAGTACGTAAACAAAACGGCTGCTCGACTGGCCAACGAAAAATTCAATTGAAAACGTTAATTTTGATAATTGACAAAACACAGGTGTAACTACAGGACTTTTGGTAGATATGAAAAATTAAAAACCACACAAGCCGTGTCCGCTGACCGAATTTTTTCGACGAAACAACTTTGGCCTGCGATAATAAAATTATGTTATCAGAAATATGTACCGAAGGAAAATGAATGGGGACCCAGAAGTATTTTTTCTTCTTCCTTGGAGGCGACAGACTGACTGAAACTTTAGAGATATTTCTTTTTTGAGGCCGTGTTAAGAAGACCACCCATTTTGATAATTAGCGATAAAATACCTGACAAAAACCACGTGTAGAACAAGAGTTGTCATATTGTCCGTGCGGCTAGAAAAATGATAACGGCGATTAAAGCGGAAGAAAAGGGAAAGAGAAGAGATAATTTTTTTTAGTTAAGCAAGATATTTTTTTTTTCCCCGAAACAAAGCCGCGGATAGTTCAGGCCCGACTAAGACATCATTGGTCAAGTGGTGATCACGTGACGAACGAAGGAGGAGAAAAGATACCCGATTAAGACCTCATTGGTCGAGTGGTGATCACGTGACGCACGAAGGAGGCTATCGACGCCTCATCCAGAGTATAAGTATGAGAAGCTGCTACGAAGAAGTGGGGAGGGCAGTTCACGCCCTCTGAAGTATGGTGAGGAAGTGGGAGTAAGGAAAGGTTCCCAAAAATGGAAAAGAGGGGGAAAATCCCTAACCAGAAATAAAAGAGTTGGATATGTATTTAGAATTATCGAGGAACACCCCAACGCCGACAGACCCACCCCGGTTTTGGTCGGCGTCAATAAAAGCTAGGCCTCAACAGGCAGAAATCAGAGAGTTCGAGCTCCAGCGGAGAGTTGAGTTGGAGTTGCAGCAGAGAAGCTCGAAGCTCGCAGTTGAAGCCGCCTCGCAGATAGCTGACCAAGATTCAGCAAATTCCGGACTCCTCTTCAACCCAAGAACAATTATTTTGAAGAGCGACTTAGATCCAGACCACCGAAATGAGTTTTTCGACTTTCCTCCAAAGACACACCGAAACACCAATTTCTTAGAGTGCAAACAACTTGGAGCATTAAAACTTGCCTAAGGGAAAACGGCGTGTCACAATCCACAGAAAGGGTCAGGAGATAGATGCAGTCCTACGTATCGAACAACTAGACATAAAGTTTGTTACCTTTTTCTTTGATACTTTAAACTTTTTGAGTTTTCATTTTATTTTCTTTATGCATATTTGTGTAGTATCACCCCCGTTGAACTCAGTTTGCATTACGGCCCCAACCACTGTTTGATCTCGTCTAAGATCAATTCACAACGTGGGTAGGCGGACTGGAGATCAATGCAGTTACCTTGGTAACCAGGCGTTGGAAGCGAGTTGGGAACGACGAGGCTGATATCAAATCTAACCAGATTCCCACCCGAATCACCAAAAGGTTAGAACGTCACATTTGGGTGCCGCGACCGATACCAAGCCAGTTGGTCGTCACAGGACGAGACAACACGGCTGTCGCGACAGGCGGACGTCACGTTTGGAGCAGCGACACCCGAACGGAACAGCGAGGAGCGAACAGCTGGCGCCGCGGCGAGGACGTCACAATTGGTGCTGTTTGGGGACGTCACAACTGGCGCAGTGGTAGATCAGGATAGAACGTCACAGTCGGCGCTGCGACCGGGGGACGACGTCACATCTGGTGCCGTGATCATAGGATCGGGCCCTGGAACGGCCACGTCACAACTGGTGTCGTGACCATAGGATAGGACCCTGGAACAGCCACTGCCACAGTTAGTACCGGGACAGCAGGACAGGATCCTGGATCGACCGCTGTTGCTGAGAAATTTCGAATAGGACTCAAAACGACCCGGGACCGAGAGGAACGAGAACAGAATCGTCTGTAAGGTAGGACACTTTATTTGATTTCCCAACCTCGATTTTTGCTGCGTAGATTGTCTTTCTCTTTAAATATGTCGGATAGAGCAGTGGGGGATGAAGAGGGGTTAGGCAAGGGTTGTCAGCAGACCTAAGAAGGTTGTTGGGTGAACCGAGGGTCCCAGCATTTGACGGCAGTGGGAAAGATTTCAAAAACTGGCTGGCAATCCTGGAGAAGAGCCGAGTTATATATGAACTCACAGACCACGAAACCCTGTATCTGGCATACGATGCCACAAAGGGGAAAGCCTCTGAGTTTATGAAGGAGCTCTTGGAGAGTCAACCCCACTTGTCTTGGGAAAGATTAAAGGGACTATTGACCAAGGAATTCGCCGACGAGGGCAAGGCTATAGAGGCCATGAGGGCCCTCCTAAAGCTGACACAGCTGCGGGACGAAACCCCTAGAGAATTGGGGGCCCGAGCAGGGAAGCTGTCATCATTGGCCTTCCCAGAAGTGGTTAGAGACAATGCGGTCATGCAGGCTCAACTAGCAGACCTGTATGTGGAGGCGCTAAGTGACGAGCGTGTTCGTCACGACGTGCTGAAAGAGGGACCGCTGAGACTATCGGCAGCAATAGAGCTGGCCAAGGAGAGCCAGGGCGTATGGGAAAAGGTGAAAAGGTGTGGAAGGAAACAGATACTAAGTCAAGAGGTCGGAAGAAGGGGGGAATGCGGAAGATCCCCCGCGTGGAATCGGAAGGTCAAGCTAGAAGTAGATCAGCCTGAGGTGTGGGAAGAAGACCCCAATAGAAAGGCATGGTCAACCAGGCATGGGTTTTATAAGCCCACGCCGGGTAGATACGGGCTGGTCTGCTGGACCTGTGGGCATGAGGACCAGAGAGCGGCGGAATGTCCGACGAAGTGGGGTTTGCCCCTAGACTTCGAACAGGACAGGTGCACCAGGTGTGGAAAGAAAGGACACCTGGCCAAGTGGTGCGGGCTGAGAAAAGGTGCCCCACCGATATTAACAAAGAAGGCCGAGCCCAAGAGAGAGGACCAGGGAAAAGCCAGCGGGCCACCCCGGAATTAAGAGAGAGGGTGGTCCAGTTAAAAAGAAGGGAAATAAAAGCTTGGACCAGTGGTCGGCGAACCGCTTGGGTAGAGGACAGGTCCCCCCGGGAGTAAACGAGAGGTTAGCCCAGTTGAAGAAAAAAAGAGCAAAATGTTGGACATGTGGTCAGGCGAGCCAATTTGCGGCGAACTGTCCGGCAAGAAGGTGCTGGTTTTGTAGGAGACCAGGGCACCTGAAGAGAAGCTGTATCCTTAGAAACAGCCGCGGGAGACTGGGAGAGGTCCAGCCGGGGCCTGCCCAGGTGCGGGACACGCAGAACTCCCCCTAGTAAGAATAATGAAGGTGACTTATTGCTACCGGCGCCTATGGCTGGGTTGACCCAAGGGTGGGAACCCAGGAAGAGGAAAGCTCAAGTGTTCTCTTCACTGACGCAAGAGAAAGAGCTATTTTGTAGAGCAGAGATAGGGGGTAAGGCGATGAAAGCTCTGGTAGACACAGGAGCATCTGTGTCATTGATGAGAGAGGAAGCATACAGGCGGGTGAAACGGAAGAGTAGGTTACGGGAAGTGGACATAGAGGTCACGCAAGCAGATGGAGCCCCCCTGAAGATAAAAGTGATGGTGAGGCTTCCTGTGAGGTTTGGGAAATTAAGAAGCACCCAAAATTTTTACGTAAACCCCGACCTGTGTACGGAGGCAATCTTGGGAGAAGATTGGCTCCGGAGCCAGAGGGCCCAGATAGAGTTCAACCCCACTGTGTTGATAGTGAATGGCGAGAGAACGCCATTGGGATGCCCACCAGAAGAAGATATAACAATAGTGGTGGAGGAAGATGTAAAGCTACCCCCTAGAACGGCGGTGTCGGGAAAGGGTAGGTTAATGTCAGGGAAGAAAATAGGAAAAGGACCCCTGCAGTTGGTCCCTGTAGAAGGGAAAGACCTAGAAGAGAATGAGGTAACTCTGTGTGAGACGGTGGTGGAGGCAGCTGAATTAGTGCCCATTATCATGGTGAACCAGGCCCAAAAGACTATAAAGGTTAGGAGAGGGGAAGAGATAGGGAAAGTGCTTCCCCTACGTACTCTGAATTGGGTGAGATTCGAAGAGGAACGAAGAAAACTTGTAGAGCAAACAGAAGGAATAGTGGACGAAGATATATTAGCACCGGATCAATTTAGAACCAGAGTGGGGGCTCTGCCGAGGGATAATCGAGATGAGGTAGCCCAGTCAGACAAGGAATTGGGCCAGACCCACACAGTCAAAATGAAAATCGACACCGGAGATCACCCCCCTGTGAAATTAAAACCCTACCGGACACCTATTCATAAAAGACCCCTTGTAGAAGAGGCAGTAGAAGAGATGTTGGAAGCTGGGATGATCGAAAGATCGATCTCCCCTTGGAGTTTTCCAATAGTAATAGCGGGTAAGAAAGATGGCGGGCACCGTTTTTGTGTAGATTTTAGGAAATTGAATTCTATATCGAAGCCGTTGGCGGTGCCATTGCCACTAATAGATGACATATTGGCATTATTAGGGAAGGCAAAGTACTTCTCTACGTTGGACTTGAGGTCCGGGTATTGGCAGGTAGCCCTTGATGAGGCTGACAAGGAGAAGGCCGCATTTGCGTGTCACCTAGGACTGTTCCAGTTCAGGGTGATGCCATTCGGTTTATCTAATGCCCCTGGAATCTTCCAACAGCTAATGTCAATAGTGTTAGGAGGATACGAGAGCTTTGCCATGGCATATTTGGACGATATCTTAATATTTTCGGAGACAGTAGAACAACACTTTTTCCATCTAAAACAAGTGTTGGGAAGGTTAAGAAAACACGGCTTAAAATTAAAATTGTCGAAGTGTCAGTTTCTGAAGGAGGAGACCAGATATTTGAGCTTTGTTGTAAACGGAGACGGTATTAAACCCGACAAGGATAAGGTGAAAGTCATAAGGGAAATGCCAGAACCTAAGACAGTGAGACAGGTAAGAGGTTTTATAGGAGCTATAGGTTACTACAGACGCTTCGTCCCGGCATTTTCGAGAATTGCCATACCACTAGTAGCCCTGACGAAGAAATACGCTAGGTTCAAGTGGACAGAGGACTGTCAACGGGCATTTGATACGTTAAAGGAACAGTTGACAGCCGTCCCACTGCTGACGTACCCAGACCTCAGCAAGCCCATGGTACTATACACTGATGCCAGTGAGCAGTGTGTAGGAGCAGTTCTTACCCAGCCGTGTCCCGATAAAGAAGGACCAGTGCCAGGCATACCAGAGGAAGTACCGATATACTTCCTCTCCCATAAGCTCTCAGAGACACAACAGAGATGGCCAGTAATAGAAAGAGAAGCATGTGCCATCATGTATGCTCTCCAAAAACTGGACTACTATTTGAATGGTGCGGTCTTTACTATAAAAACAGACCACAAACCTCTGCAGTACCTATTGCAGGCAGAATGGACAAATAATAAGAAAATTCAACAGTGGGCACTTAAGTTAAGTGGCTAACACTGTAAGATAGAGTATTTGGCAGGGAAGGAAAACACGTGCGCAGATTTACTCTCAAGAGTACCGAAACAACTGGAAGAAAGATCTGTAAAAGTAGAGCAGGGAGTAGATGATAAAGCCTATAGAATAGGAGTAATTAACTCTAATAAGCTAAAAGATCGCCCTATGTTAGAAACGGACGAAGAAGGGGACACACAGATAATAACCGATCCCTACTGGACAGAAGGAATTGAGAAGGAGCAGGCAGACAGTGAAATAGCTGCCCTGAGAGAAAAGGTGAAGGCAGGAGAGACCACCAAGTATGCCATAATAGAGGAAAGGCTGTATTATCTCTCAGGCAGGGATGAAGAAGTCAAGCTCAAGTTGTATGTGCCCAAAAGTTTAAGACCAGAGATATTGGAACAGTGCCACGAGAGGTTGGGTCACATGGGAATTGATAGGACATGTGATCTTATAGGAAGAAAGTACTATTGGCCCAAACTGTACGGAGAGGTCACTAACTATGTTCGGAGCTGTGTAGTGTGCCAGTCGCAGAGCAGAAGGCAGGAAATGGCACCATTGGAGGAGACGGACGTGCCGAACTCCCCCTTCGAGAAAGTGAGTATGGATGTATCAGGACCATATGGGGAAACTGCACAAGGAAACAACTACATAGTAAGTTTTGTCGATTGGCTAACAAATTGGCCTGAGGCATTTGCAGTACCAGACAAGAAGGCTAGAACTGTAGCCGGTTTGATAATAAGTGAAATCTTCCCTAGGTATGGCGCCCCTGTGCAATTGGTAACAGATAATGGCACGGAGAATATAAACAGCATAATGAGAGAAGTTCTGACAGGTTTGAATATAGAGCACGTAAAAACATCTCCATATCACCCCCAAGGAAATGCTAAAGTGGAAAGGTTTCATAGAACCATGGGAGATATATTGGCCAAGCTGGTCCCAGAGAACACTGGAAATTGGGACTTGTATTTGACGCAGGCCGTGAGGTTTACGATAAACGAAACCTCCAGATTTTCTCCTTACTTTATGTTGTTTGGCGGAGACGTAGTCCTGCCTGTGGATAACCTATTGAAGCCCCGAAGAAAGTATATGGGAGAAGATCATCATCAGCTGTTGCTGGAACAACAACATAAAATATTTGTACAGGCCAGAAGAAGAATAAAGAAGGCCCAGAAGAAAAGAAATGAGAGAGTGAATGCTGAAAGAAAGGTAGTAGAATTGAAGGTTGGAGACCCTGTCTACTATAAAATCCACCAGAGAGAAGGAAAGCTAGACCAAAGATCGGAACCTTACTACCGGATAGTAGAGCAGACGGGTCCAGTATCATATGTAATATGGGATCAAGTGGCAGGACGAGTAAGGAGGGTCCATGTCAATGATCTAAAGAAGGCTGAAATAGCTAACCTGGAAATGAGCAAGCAGAGGCCTAAGAAGACAAGGACAAGGAAGATAACTCTGTTGAGCCGGAAGAAATGGAGACGGAGGAAGATTCCGAAGAAAATGAGGAGATAGATCGACTTGGCCAGATAGACGAAACGATCCAAATGACGGAGTTGGAACCCTCGGCGGGGATCAGTGCAGAGAAACCCTGTGAGGTCGCCATCGCCCCCCATGTCCAAAGAAAATGAAGAGAAAAACGAGGAGATCCAATCAAGCAGTCGAGGGCTCTAAAAAAATGCACCCTGAACAGGACGAAGGGCCCAGCGAGTGGGAAGAATAGGATCAAATACCCCTTTCCCAGTTCAAGGTAAAGCTAAGGAACAGGAGAGATCTAGACATAGAGTCAAGGGGTATTAAAGACGTCCAGGGCGAGGACTCTAAACAGAAGGAAGAATCAGGGGATGAAGAAGAGGACAAAACACCTCTTGGACGGGAATTAAACACAGAGGGAAGGTTAGAGGTTGAGCAGGGACCACCTCGGAAGATGAGATCAAGAAGGGTGAAGAACCCCAAATCTCAGTAAAACAAAGAAGGCTGTGCAGAATAGAAACATTCGGTGTCGACTGCGGTGGATGTGGATGGAGAGCATGGAGTCGCGAGCTGCACCTCACGAAGGACGGAAGAAGATTATTGGCATTGCTAACTGGCCATCAGTGGTGTCATGGAGTACGACCTTTGGAGTGACCGCCACGCACACCTGTCCGGACCATTCTGTCTGCTAGGAGTTAGTTAGAGGAGGGAAGAGCTGAACTTAGTAAGAAATTATAGAATAATTGGGTAAAGAATTGTGGAAATATTATAATGCACTGCGATGTGTGAACTTGTTGGTTGTGATATCTGTCCCGTTGTTAGATAGAGAGAGTATATTCGAGATATACCAGGTTATAAATTTACCCATTCCCTACCCCAGAAGAGATCAAGGTTTGGGAATGATAGCAAGGTACAAGGTGGAAACAGTATACATAGCTTTAAATTCGGAGAGAACGAAATTCATGTTGCTAACAGCTGAAGAAGCTAGAAAGTGTAGAAATGATGTTCTAGGGACTTGTACCTCGTTAAGCCCTATCTATAAAACTAGTAACCGCAAAATGTGCATACTAGAATTGTTTGAAGGGAAGAGAGAAGGAATTAAGTGAACCTGCCAAGTGGAGGTATTAGCAAACACGGCATTACCACAAGCTATCAGTGTTTCAGACGGGGTGTGGGCAGTAGCCACACAGAAACCTATCAGCTTGTCTAGGGTATGTGGGGGAGAGTCCACAAGGATATTAAGAGTAAGGCCACCATTATCCCTGTTAAAGTTACCCATGGGATGTTCGGCATTTGGGATATCTATTTTCTTACCCCCCTATTACTAGGAAGAAGAAAGATATGAAGAGAAAGATTCAATCATAGAAATTATTGAAAGAGGCTTAGTCAATTGTACAGAATTGTGGGAGCCAATAGTGAAGGGGTTCTCTAATGTTACCTTGAATAAAATGCCAGTACTAATGAAGCCGATAGAAAAGATCGATATGGATCAATTGAGGGACAAGTTAAGTGCGTTGGGAAACGAAGGTGTGGCTTGGGAAGACGATGAGCAGATCGCGATAAGTTGGTCAATAGTGATGGGTACATTCATAGTTATAGCCATCGGGGGTATAGTAATATGGAAGATTAAGAGTAAGAGGAGATTAGCGAACGACAATCCAATGAGCATGCAGCAACTCGAGAGGGAGATGCCGAGCAGTGTTCCTTACTCATACGGAATCGGCGAAGAAATTGCAGGAAGACCAGCGGAGGAGGCTGGCGTGAGACCGCCACGTGCGGCGGAACCCCCCCCCCCCACAGCGGAGAGGAAAACATTGACCAAGAAGAACAAGCCATAGTAACCACATCTGCACCCACATCACACGCACACATTACATTACATATAGAACAGAAGAACTTGAAAAAGAACATTACCTTGCATGTAGAACAGAATAAAATGAAAAAGAACATTACATTGCATGTAGAAGAGAAGAACTTGAAAAAGAACATTACATTGCATGTAGAACAGAAGAAGATGAAAAGAATATTACATTGCATGTAGAACAAAAGAAGTTGAAAGAGAACATTACACTGCATTTAGGAAAGTAGTATAGAATTGCATGGGACAAATGCATGATACATGTTAAATGGTGTATTTGGGTTTAGGTGTCATTTACGGGTAAATGACAAATCGGTTAGGGGAGGATTGTGGCACCATTTACGAGGCAGAGAAAGGAAAAGAAAGAAAAGAAGGCAGAAAGAAAGGCGAGACGAATCGTGGGTGATCAGCAGAACACACACACGGCTAAGAGACAATGAATATATTGATAAGTAACCATGGCGAAAGGGTGTCATTACAATGACAGGGAAATTCTGGGTAAGAAGAAAGGGAAAGAAAGAAAGAAACAGATGTGTTTTGATAACGGCTGTGTTATCTAGGAGTACGCAAACAAAACGGCTGCTCGACTGGCCAACGAAAAATTCAATTGAAAACGTTAATTTTGATAATTGACAAAACACAGGTGTAACTACAGGACTTTGGGTAGATATGAAAAATTAAAAACCACACAAGCCGTGTCCGCTGACCGAATTTTTTCGACGAAACAACTTTGGCCTGCGATAATAAAATTATGTTATCAGAAATATGTACCGAAGGAAAATGAATGGGGACCCAGAAGTGTTTTTTCTTCTTCCTTGGAGGCGACAGACTGACTGAAACTTTAGAGATATTTCTTTTTTTGAGGCCGTGTTAAGAAGACCACCCATTTTGATAATTAGCGATAAAATACCTGACAAAAACCACGTGTAGAACAAGAGTTGTCATATTGTCCGTTTGCGGCTAGAAAAATGATAACGGCGATTAAAGCGGAAGAAAAGGGAAAGAGAAGAGATAATTTTTTTTAGTTAAGCAAGATATTTTTTTTCCCCGAAACAAAGCAGCGGATTGTTCACGGCCGACTAAGACATCATTGGTCAAGTGGTGATCACGTGACGCACGAAGGAGGAGAAAAGATACCCGACTAAGACCTCATTGGTTGAGTGGTGATCACGTGACGCACGAAGGAGGCTATCGACGCCTCATCCAGAGTATAAGTATGAGAAGCTGCTACGAAGAAGTGGGGAGGGCAGTTCACGCCCTCTGAAGTATGGTGAGGAAGTGGGAGTAAGGAAAGGTTCCCAAAAATGGAAAAGAGTGGAAAATCCCTAACCAGAAATAAAAGAGGTGGATATGTATTTAGAATTATCGAGGAACCCCCCGACGCCGACAGACCCACCCCGGTTTTGGTCGGCGTCAATAAAAGCGAGGCCCCAACTCAGAGAGTTCGAGCTCCAGCGGAGAGTTGAGTTGGAGTTGCAGCAGAGAAGCTCGAAGCTCTCAGTTGAAGCCGCCTCGCAGATAGCTGACCAAGATTCAGCAAATTCCGGACTCCTCTTCAACCCAAGAACAATTATTTTGAAGAGCGACTTAGATCCAGACCACCGAAATAAGTTTTTCGACTTTCCTCCAAAGACACACCGAAACACCAATTTCTAAGAGTGCAAACAACTTGAAGCGTTAAAACTTGCCTAAGGGACGACGTGTCACAATCCACAGAACGGGTCGGGAGATAGATGCAGTCCTATGTATCGAACAACTAGACATAAAGTTTGTTACCTTTTTCTTTGATACTTTGAACTTTTTGAGTTCTCATTTTGTTTTCTTTTATGCATATTTGTGTAGTATCACCCCCGTTGAACTCAGTTTACGGCCCCAACCACTGTTTGATCTCGTCTAAGATCAATTCACAACGTGGATAGGCGGACTGGAGATCAATGCAGTTACCTTGGTAACCAGGCGTTGGAAGCAAGTTGGGAACGACGAGGCTGATATCAAATCTAACCAGATTCCCACCCGAATCACCAAAAGGTTAGAACGTCACATTTGGGTGCCGTGACCGATACCAAGCCAGTTGGTCGTCACAGGACGAGACAACACGACTGACGCGACAGGCGGACGTCACATTTGGAGCAGCGACACCCAAACGGAGCAGCGAGGAGCGAACAGCTGGCGCCGCGGCGAGGACGTCAAAATTGGTGCTGTTTGGGCACGTCACAACTGGCGCCGTGGTAGATCAGGATAGAACGTCACAGTCGGCGCTGCGACCGGGGGACGACGTCACATCTGGTGCCGTGACCATAGGATTGGACCCTGGAACGGCCACGTCACAGTTTGGATGAGGCAATTTGCTGAATGAGACTGGGATGTGGGAATTTACTGAAGGACTCGCATCATTCGGTAAAGTTTTTACTGCTGCTTATACATTTGCCCATTTCTGACATTCTCTTCCTCTCTCCAACACACAACAGTATATACGCTGAATTCTTTCTTTTTAATAATTTCATCACCAACAAGACAATAAGGACACTAAGATGCAAGGGGTTATTGGGTGCGAGATAATATGACATTTGTATGGCATAATATATTTTATTTGGATATTTATCCAATTTTGTCATTTGATTACTGGTATATATATATATATATATATATATATATATATATATATATATATATATATATATATATATAAAATATATGTATGTGTGTGTGTGTCTTATAAAATATACACGTGAAAAAAATTTTGTTTGCACCTGAACATTGCAGCATCCGTGTCGTGCTATTGACGTTGGATATTATGTATATTCACTAATATATATATATATATATATATATATATATATATATATATATATATATATATATATATAACATATATATATATATATATATATATATATACAAATAACAAATATATATATATATATATATATGTTTCATGATATTTTCATATATATATATATATGTTTCATGATATTCATATTTACATATATATATATATATATATTAGTAAATATATATATATATATATATATATATATATAGTAATATATATATATATATACATATATTAGTAAATATATATATATATATATAATATATTAGTAAATATATATATATATATATATATTCATTCATTTGATTACCCCTATATCAAGCTTGTTATTTGCATTGTGCCAATTGACTTGTTTCCTCAACTTCATATTCAACTCTTTTTTATCAATAAATGTTTGTATCCCAATGCCATACGTTCATTAAATAAAGTGCAGGGAATAGTCGATTCCTGCCTCGTATTCCAGATAAACATAATCTGCTTCCACCAGATTTCGAATTTGTTTAGCCAATTCTCTTTCCAGTGCTGTTAAGACATTCATTGTCTTGAAACCGCTGCACAATTCATGGCAATATTCCATGAAATATTTTGGCGGTGTTTATCCGGATATTACTCTCTGAACGGTTGATTGTACCTTTGTTCGGATTTAAAACTGTTTTCGAATGTAAGTCATTTTGTTATGGTGAATTATTGAAAGTGATGTTTCAAGAAGTAGGAGGTCCCACTCATTATTTTATCGAATTTTCTAAAAGAGACTGAACTTCTGATAGAAAATCTGAAGTAATATTTAAATTTCCTTCTTTATATTACATATATATTTTTAAAGAAAGGAAACTTTGAAATACTTTATTTGCCGAAGAATATAACTGGCAATTTCAGTTCCAAACGGTGTTTTCTGTCGAAGTAGTCTTATTGGCTGTTATTTTCGTTGATATTATTTTATAGGCTGCAAATTGCCTGCTTATATCACAAATTGTTTCTGTTAATATCTAACAAATACTTCATTAAATTTTATGCCTTATTTGCACAGGAAATGTCGAGTTTACGAGGATTCATATAACATTTGAGGCGGAGAGAAACACTGATTTGACAAAGAACTGCTAACGAGTTCAGCAATACAACGGTGATTTAGGAATTTCTCTACAAAGCTAAGAATATTCAACGCGAGCCTCGGTGGAAAGGGGACACAGTGGGCCTTATTCAAATTCCAGCTGCGTCTGTTGCATTCAAATGACATTAATGCTGTTGCAAAAGGCATGAATCCACCCCCTCCCTCATAGGGCTCCGGATTCATGACAGACTAGGCTAAGCTCTCTATGTTCAGGATGCCGCTAATTTAGGAAAAGCAAAACTTTGAATTCAAAACCGTAGAGAATACAACGGAAGGCCATATACTATCTTTACCAATAAGTCATGACAACTTACAAATAATGAAAAAAGGGATGTCATGGAGAGCCATGATCGCTTACATCCTGAAAAGGAACAGAATTTAAAAAAGTAAATGAAAACTCATGAATGTCATCATATTGATTAAAAAGATGTGTTTAATTGAAATGCTTAAAAATTTCATGTCATGTGTTGCATCATCTTTCATAAAATAAAAAGAATTTACTTTTGGCAGCAATAAAGGGCCCTTTCAGCTTTGAAATAAAACGCTAATCGTAAGATTAGCAGTTTCCTTATAAGGAAATATTCAGCATACCCTGAACGACTAGCTTCTACAACTGTCGGTTGAAATTTATAAAATCTTTCTCTTTTAGGAAAATAGGTTTCTCAAGTCCAGTATCTGTTATCGCTCTTTCCAGTATTGATGGGGGTTTCCTTCCTACCCTTTTGTTTGAAGTAGTGTGGAATGTCAATATTTTGATTATGCCATTATTTTCATCTTATTTTTGTATCATTTTTAGCTGTCGTTGCTGTTGAAAGTCCTCAAGTGATGCGGTTTCTGTTATTTAGTATAGTTTTTTGTCTGTGAAAGAACCCCTCCACCTCCAAAGATTTTAATCTTTTCTTTAAGGACAGGCAAAATAAATCGGTTAAGGCTTTTCTTACTTAATCTTTTTTTATACTTTCTTTATACCAGACAATGTATCATATTCATATAACATCTGTTATTCTCTTTTCATTAACCCTTTTAACGCTGCATTCCTGAACAATTTTAACACTTCTGCCTGAGCTCCTGAATCAAAATAATTGGTATGTGATGTTTCACGGTAGATATAAAAATAGTTACAATAAATATAAGCATTATATTTAGCAGGGAGAGAGTATGGTTGCATGCCTTCACTTTATCGCCAGAATTCTTTCTTTGTGTCCCAATCTACTCAAACAAGACAACCAATAGCAAAACACGACGCAAGTGTTTACCCAACGTTCAACCGATGGCTGGGCATTAAGTCATTTTTCTCTACCACCGGTAAAGCGGTGATCAAGGCTCAAAGTGTTAAGCAGCTAAGGTAACACATCTTTGATACAGCCCAATTCTTTTTTATGTGCCATATCTATTCAGGATATACGCTCTCCACAACTTCCTGTTCATGAAAGTATTTATAGAAACATTCTTAATTTAAGATATATAAAGATTTACACGCGCCTCGAAAAGATATGAGGCTAAAAGAGAAACAAGATGTAAATTTATTGAGTGATGAGTTTACAACTTTGAGAATTACGTAAAATTGAACAGAGATGATAAAATCGTATGGCTCAAAAAGGCGACAATAACTTTAGAAAAATTGAAACTTTCGCAACAAACATAAGATGGGTGACCAGCATGAAAAGTTCCGTTAACAACTGTTGCGAATTTAAACAGAGAGAAAAGATGTAAATATTTAGATATTATCAAAATACGTGAAAACTGATTTCTCGTGACTAATTTTTTAGTGATGAAGATAGAGCTATATTGTACGGACTTGATGACTAGTCTATAGCGTAGAGCCATCATGAAAATAATCAGCCTACACGACTTATAAGATAACCTGCGTTAAGTGGTGCCATGTCGTGGGATAGTATTATTAGCAGTAATTTACACCCTTGTGCAAATTAATTGAAACAAAACGAATTATTCCGTTATTATTTACTTTTTATCTCGTATTATTCCAATGAAACACAGTGTACATGTTATTACTTCGTATGCCCATTCCACGAAGTCGTTCCTTACAGGTTGGCGACAGATTTTCGATTGGATTTAAACCAGAAGAGCTTCTGGGCCAATTTATAGCACTTTCTAAGGCTTGCCGGTGTGTTCGTGCAGTGTTACAATTTTCGTACGCTTCCTTGAAGTAACGTCCATCGCAGACAATGGCCGAAGGACAACTAATCGACTGTTGAGACAATAGTGTCTAGGCGTGATAATAATCTGATGCAATCACGGATGACGCAATTTTCTTCGAAATCAAACAAATTTCATCATATACCCCGAAAATAGATTCAAATTACTGCACACCACTTAAAATAGCCTAATCAGAGGGAAAAATAGAAATCGATTACGCCCTGTCACTGCAGTGGATCTAAAACTGATCTCATGTTGAAAGAAAGAAAACTAAAGAAATTGTTTTAATTAATTTACACAAAGATATAGGCGCTCCACAACTGTTTATTCTGGGTCGCTCTAAGCAATTTACTATGTCTCCTCTTCCCCCTTTTGCTTTTCAAATTTAAACAAGCTCGTTAAGCAAGTTTTCATTTTAAATACTTTTCTTCACTGACTTTTACCGACCACAAAATCCAAGTTAAATTTTAAACTGTAATCATAAAACTGACATATTTTGAGAAGTTTGCTGGTGTGTGTGGGGAGGTATGTGTGTTGGATTGTGTATGCGTGCATGTGTGTGCGATTGTGTGTGTTTCACTCTTATTACTTGACTGGCCGTTTTCTTAAATAGCGCGGTCTTTCCTATTCTTTCCTAGTTTTCAAAAGTCATAAAGTAAATATGAAAGGTCGATTTCGAATGGGGTTATTATAGGTAGGAAGTTAAACACCCCAGCTTTGTTTCAGTACCATGTGCTTGTAAAATATCTGATACCCTGAAACTCTTAGTGAGAATCATCATCTCCGATGATGTTGTACAAGCACGTTAATTTCAATCGGAGAGAAAGAGACAGTAAAAAAAAAAACTAAAGCTTAATGTAATCATCAACGTTTCTTTGACCGAAGTGGTTAAGGCGACATCCATGGAAGATTAGCATCTGAGGTGCAATATGCGAGTTTAAGTTGCTTCTTTATTTAGGTTGTTACACTGTCCACCATAGTGATCGAAGTGCCTATCGACCCAAAGTGCTGCGACAAAAGGCAATAACAAAATTAACATTTTTATTTCGGATCTGAAGACCGCCTGTAATTCTATTAGCCACAGTCATTTGCATATGGTTTGTCTGCTGATATATCTTCGACGTTGATAGAAGAAATGATTACTTCAGGAATAATGGTCATTAGGCACTTATTTATTCAATCAATAGCTACATTACGCTGTTGCTGTTACAGAATAGGTATGTTGGCCCAGAATAGCAAACTACTGGTTGGAAGACCCCGTGTGCGTGAAATTCTGACAGTGATGGATTGCCTCTTTTGAGTTTTTTTTTTAATATAAGACAAACAAAATAACGTGGCCACGGAGATGACAGCAAGGATTTGAAGAGTTACAAATTCCTTAGTGACGTAAGCGATCACGTGGCGATGTCTTTTTAACATCTCCCTTCTCGTTTCCTCCCCTAGATACAACTACTTTGTCCTTCATTTAATAAAACATAAAATCTGATAAAACGATAATTGCCCGTCGTTGACCTCGTCTATGGTGCAGGGTTGGAGTCTCAAGAATTGAAACCAAATATGACAGAAAATGCGACACGACTTCTATTAGCAATTATAATCAAAAGAAAGGATAATACAATTTAATCCTTTCCAAATTTTGCAATAGATGTGCCCTTCAAAACATTAGATGTTCTCCCTCTAAAGAACTCATGTTGGACTCTTCCGACTACTATAAGATTAGTAGGAGAGAAGGCCTTGGGGAACAGTCGAGTAGATTGAACGCTGATCAACCGGCACCTACTCACTAGTCGTGTAATACTCTTTTGCTGTACTTAATGTTTAATGTATGATATATCGCAACTCTAGTTTTTGTTATTTCCAAACCATTTACTTGGTCACAACATCTTAAACCAGGGTTGCAGATATATCATATATTAAACAGTAAATACAGCAGAAGAGTATTACACGACTAGAGAGTGGGTGTTGGTTGACCAGCGTTCAATCTATTCGACTGCACCCCAAGGCCTTCTTTACTGCTAATCTTATATTAGGCGGAAGAGTCCAACATAGAATCTTTAGAGAGAGGACACCACAACAATCCACTTATATTATTAAGTAGTATTTTGTCTTCTTATTTTGTAGATCTTGAGATTTCATCTGAATCGTATATAAAGGAATCATAGAGAAACAAGGGGCAGAAAGTTCTCTGTTATTTGATGATTTCTTTTTTTTCGAATGGTTTTCATCCTGTATAAGACCCAAGAGCCACTCGAGGTAGAGGGTTACAGAGTATTGATGTGAATATGTGGGGAAGATTACCGTTAACCCTAGATTTCAATAGGGTTAAGATTGTAGTGATCGAGAAAGCATCCTCTTGGCAGTCGCTTCCACAAAGTAGCGGTTCGAGTGGAATAGGAAAGGAATAAGGGTGGTTCGCATCCAGTCTGTGAGAGAGAATGAGGTCAAGGGGGAAAAATTCATCATCCAAAAGGACGCGGAGACGCTTTAGGACTCTTTCCATTCTGATAATTGAGGACTGGAGAGCTCTTGTCCATATATGGTTGTAGTACTCCATTTTCAAGGACGTGCGATGGAGTAATTGATAGCGGTTCGAATTGCGGAATCGGATAACAGAGTCAGAATTCCAGGCAGATCTATTACATTCTATCTATACATTCACTTACGTGCTAATACCTTTGGGAAAGGTATGGATCCTATTCTGCTTCAGCTATGGTTAAAAAAGCAGGACAGACTGGGTTCTATTGCAAAAGGTTCTAGAAGGAAAAATGCAGCACAGACTGGGTTCTATAGGAAAAGGTTCTAGGAGAAGGAAAAAGGCAGGACAGACTGGGTTCTATAGGAAAAGGTCCTAGGAGAAGGAAAAAGGCAGGACAGGCTGGGTTCTATAAGAAAAGGTTCTAGGAGAAGGAAAACGGCAGGACAGACTGGGTTCTATAGGAAAAGGTTCTAGGAGAAGGAAAAAGGCAGGACAGGCTGGGTTCCATAGGAAAAGGTTCTAGGAGAAGGAAAAAGGCAGGACAGACTGGGTTCTATAGGAAAAGGTTCCAGGAGAAGAAAAAAGGGAGGACCGACTGGGTTCTATAGGAAAAGGTTCTAGGAGAAGGAAAAACGCAGGACAGACTGGGTTCTATATCAAAAGGTTTTAGGCGAAGGAAAAAGGCAGGACAGACTGGGTTCTATAGGAAAAGGTTCTAGGAGATGGAAAAGGGCAGGACAGACTGGGTTCTATAGGAAAAGGTTCTAGGAGAAGGAAAAAAGGCAGGACAGACTGGGTTCTATAGGAAAAGGTTCTAGGAGAAGGAAAAAGGCAGGACAGACTGGGTTCTATAGGAAAAGGTTCTAGGAGAAAAAAAGCAGGAGGACAGACTTGGTTCTATAGGAAAAGGTTCTAGGAGAAGGAAAAAAGCAGGACAGACTGGGTTCTATGAAAAAAGGTTCTAGGAGAAGGAAAAAGGCAACAGACTGGGTTTTAGGAAAAGGTTCTAGGAGAAGGAAAAAGGCAGGATAGACTGGTTCTGGGGAAAAGGTTCTAGGAGAAAAGGAAAAAAAGGCAGGACAGACTGGGTTCTATAGGAAAAGGTTCTAGGAGAAGGAAAAAAGGCAGGACAGACTGGGTTCTATAGGAAAAGGTTCTAGGAGAAGGAAAAATGCAGGACAGGCTGGGTTCTATAGCAAAAGGTTCTAGGAGAAGGAAAAAGGCAGGACAGACTGGGTTCTATAGGAAAAATGCAGCACAGACTGGTTCTATAGGAAAAGGTTCTAGGAGAAGGAAAAAGGCAGCACAGACTGGGTTCTATAGGAAAATGTTCTAGGAGAAGGAAAAAAGCAGGAGAGACAGACTGGGTTCTATAGGAAAAGGTTCTAGGAGAAGGAAAAAAGCTGGACAGACTGGGTTCTATTGCAAAAGGTTCTAGGAGAAGGAAAAAGGCAGCACAGACTGGGTTCTATAGGAAAAGGTTCTAGGAGAAGGAAAAAGGCAGGATAGACTGGTTCTATAGGAAAAGGTTCTAGGAGAAAGAAAAAGGCAGGACAGACTAGGTTCTATAGGAAAAGGTTCTAGGAGAAGGAAAAAGGCAGGACAGACTGGGTTCTATAGGAAATGGTTCTAGGAGAAGGAAAAAGGCAGGACAGACTGGGTTCTATAGGAAAAGGTTCTAGGAGAAGGAAAAAGGCAGGACAGGCTGGGTTCTATAGCAAAAGGTTCTAGGAGAAGGAAAAAGGCAGCACAGGCTGGGTTCTATAGGAAAAGGTTCTAGGAAAAGGAAAAAAGCTGTACAGACTGGGTTTTATTGCAAAAGGTTCTAGGAGAAGGAAAAAGGCAGGACAGACTGGGTTCTATAGGAAAAGGTTCTAGGAGAAAAAAAAGGACAGACTGGGTGCTAAAAAAGGTTCTAGGAGGAGAAAAACAGACTGGGTTCTATAGGAAAATGTTCTAGGAAAAGGAAAAAAGCAAGACTGGGTTCTATAGGAAAAGGGGAAAAAAAGCTGGACAGACTGGGTTCTATAGCAAAAGGTTCTAGGAGAAGGAAAAAAAGCAGCACAGACTGGGTTCTATAGGAAAAGGTTCTAGGAGAAGGAAAAAAGGCAGGACAGACTTGGTCTATAGGAAAAGGTTCTAGGAGAAGGAAAGAGGTTCTATAGGAAAAGGAGAAAAAAGGCAGGACAGACTGGGTTCTATAGGAAAAGGTTCTAGGAGAAGGAAAAAGGCAGGACAGACTGGGTCCTATAGGAAAAGGTTCTAGGAGAAGGAAAAAAGGCAGGACAGACTGGGTCCTATAGGAAAAGGTTCTAGGAGAAGGAAAAAAGGCAGGACAGGCTGGGTCCTATAGGAAAAGGTTCTAGGAGAAGGAAAAAAAAAGGCAGGACAGGCTGGGTCCTATAGGAAAAGGTTCTAGGAGAAAAAAAAGGCAGGACAGACTGGGTTCTATAGGAAAAGGTTCTAGGAGAAGGAAAAAAGGCAGGACAGACTGGGTTCTATAGGAAAAGGTTCTAGGAGAAAAAAGGCAGGACAGACTGGGTTCTATAGGAAAAGGTTCTAGGAGAAGGAAAAAAGGCAGGACAGACTGGGTTCTATAGGAAAAAGGTTCTAGGAGAAGGAAAAAGGCAGGACAGACTGCGTTCTATAGGAAAAGGTTCTAGGAGAAGGAAAAAAGGCAGGACAGACAAAGGGTTCTAGGAGAAAAAAAAGGCAGGACAGGCTGGGTTCTAGGAAAAGAAAAAAAGGCAGGACAGGGTTCTAGCAAAAGGTTCTAGGAGATAGCACAAATGGGTTCTATAGCAAAAGGTTCTAGGAGAAGGAAAAATACAGCACAGACTGGTTCTATAGGAAAAGGTTCTAGGAGAAGGAAAATGTTCTAGGAGAAGGAAAAAAAGGCAGGACAGACTGGGTTCTATAGGAAAAAGGTTCTAGGAGAAGGAAAAAAGGCAGGACAGGCTGGGTTCTATAGGAAAAGGTTCTAGGAGAAGGAAAAAGGCAGGACAGACTGGGTTCTATAGGAAAAGGTTCTAGGAGAAGGGAAAAAAGGCAGGACAGGCTGGGTTCTATAGGAAAAGGTTCTAGGAGAAAGGAAAACTGGGTTCTATAGGAAAAGGTTCTAGGAGAAGGAAAAAGGCAGGACAGACTGGGTTCTATAGGAAAAGGTTCTAGGAGAAGGAAAAAGGCAGGACAGACTGGGTTCTATAGGAAAAGGTTCTAGGAGAAGGAAAAAGGCAGGACAGGCTGGGTTCTATAGGAAAAGGTTCTAGGAGAAGGAAAAATTCAGCACAGACTGGTTCTATAGGAAAAGGTTCTAGAAGGAAAAATGCAGCACAGACTGGGTTCTATAGGAAAATGTTCTAGGAGAAGGAAAAAGGCAGGACAGGCTGGGTTCTATAGGAAAAGGTTCTAGGAGAAGGAAAAAGGCAGGACAGACTGGGTTCTATAGGAAAAGGTTCTAGGAGAAGGAAAAAGGCAGGACAGACTGGGTTCTATAGGAAAAGGTTCTAGGAGAAGGAAAACGGCAGGACAGACTGGGTTCTATAGGAAAAGGTTCTAGGAGAAGGAAAAAGGCAGGACAGGCTGGGTTCTATAGGAAAAGGTTCTAGGAGAAGGAAAAAGGCAGGACAGACTGGGTTCTATAGGAAAATGTTCTAGGAAAAGGAAAAAAGGCAGGACAGGAAAAGGTTCTAGGAGAAGAAAACGACAGGACAGACTGGGTTCTATAGGAAAAGGTTCTAGGAGAAGGAAAAAGGCAGCACAGACTGGGTTCTATAGGAAAATGTTCTAGGAGAAGGAAAAAAGCAGGAGAGACAGACTGGGTTCTATAGGAAAAGGTTCTAGGAAAAGGAAAAAAGCTGTACAGAGTGGGTTTTATTGCAAAAGGTTCTAGGAGAAGGAAAAATGCAGCACAGACTGGGTTCTATAGGAAAAGGTTCTAGGAGAAGGAAAGAGGCAGGACAGACTGGGTTCTATAGGAAAAGGTTCTAGGAGAAGAAAAAAGGGAGGACAAACTGGGTTCTATAGGAAAATGTTCTAGGAGAAGGAAAAACGCAGGACAGACTGGGTTCTATATATAGGAAGACTGGGTTCTATAGGAAAAGGTTCTAGGAGATGGAAAAGGGCAGGACAGACTTGGTTCTATAGGAAAAGGTTCTAGGAGAAGGAAAAATGCAGCACAGACTGGTTCTATAGGAAAAGGTTCTAGGAGAAGGAAAAAGGCAGCACAGACTGGGTTCTATAGGAAAATGTTCTAGGAGAAGGAAAAATCAGGAGAGACAGACTGGTTTCTATAGGAAAATGTTCTAGGAGAAGGAAAAAAGCTGGACAGACTGGGTTCTATCGCAAAAGGTTCTAGGAGAAGGAAAAAGGCAGCACAGACTGGGTTCTATAGGAAAAGGTTCTAGGAGAAGGAAAAAGGCAGGATAGACTGGTTCTATAGCAAAAGGTTCTAGGAGAAGGAAAAAATCAGGACAGACTGGGTTATATAGCAAAAGGTTCTAGGAGAAGGAAAAAAGCAGGACAGACTGGGTTCTATAGCTTGGTTCTAGGATAGAAAAAAAAAGGGACTTGGTTCTATAGGAAAAGGTTCTAGAAGGAAAAAGGCAGGACAGACTGGGTTCCATAGGAAAAGGTTCTAGGAGAAGGAAAAAATTAGGAGAGACTGGGTTCTATAGGAAAAGGTTCTAGGAGAAGGAAAAAAAGCAGGACAGACTGGGTTCTATAGCAAAAGTTTCTAGGACATGGAAAAAAGCAGGACACACTGGGTTCTATAGCAAAAGGTTCTAGGAGAAAGAAAAAAGTAGGAGAGACTGGGTTCTATAGCAAAAGGTTCTAGGAGAAGGAAAAAGGCAGGACAAAAAAAAATGGCCTAGATTGAGATCTGTCAGATTATCTTGCCCAAGAAACATCACTGCATACACATGGTGCCCCTACGACCCTACGGGTCTCGGGATAAAAATCTGGCTGTTGTAAAAGTAGAGGATAGGAGTCAAATACTTAATGGAGAGATATAAGGAACCGACCAGTTCTCCAGCATCTTTAGATCGGTATGTAGAAAGATAAACTTGAGGTCTGGATTGAGTTTAAGTTCCAGTAGACACTCAAAGCATGGGCTGTCCCTGATAGACCATCCGTTCATCGCCATTGGTGATATTGTTGCTTCGATTGTTTCACTTCGAGATTTCTCAGAATTTATGTAATCATCTTGTTCTTATTTAACCCTGTTCAAGGTGTCTATTGCTAGCCCCGTTTCCGCCGGGATCAAGTCTACACTAACCAGCCTCAGGCATTGAACACCCAATTACTATGTCGCCAATTTTTTCGAAAGAACGCTTTAATCTAGTAGGTCATTTTCCCGTGGGAAACGGCAAGAAATAAACTGAACATTAATAAAAACTGAACATTAATAAAAATACAACAGGAGGAATAGACATGGACAACGGAACCAAATTTAACCAAGTTTATTAAATAAAGGGTTTATTTCAAAATTCTCTGAATGGTACTAGGATCAACATCTACCTGAAAAGGCTGAGAGTAAAACGGCCGAAACATTGGGATAATAACAAAAAAAATGAGGACATTGGTCCACATGCAATTATCGTTCTTAATCGTGACCTTTATCCATGTTGATGTAGAATATTTATCATCTGGAAAATATCTATCTCCATGGAGACCTAATGTTGTCTTCTATTTTATTTTAGTAATGCTATCATTTGAATGATAGCATTACTAAAATATATTCAGCACATAATGATGATGAAAACATTTAATTTATGAACAAATATTAATGAAAACCGTCAAGACCAGAATTTGAAACACAGATAAAATCTATTATATTCAGTTATGTGCCTTGCGGGATACACGCTTAGGCGATCATGTATTTTTCGATACCTGACTGACGTGGCAATTTTTTTCCCCGCAGTAAGTTGCCAGTTCTTTCTGCGGTAGACCAGTTGCCATCCAGTTGCTATAGAACCCGATCTGTCTTGTTATTTACCCATAGCTGGGGGGAGAAGAAGAGGGTGATTCATACCTTTCCCAAATGTTACAAGTCTTATAATTATTATAAAAAAAAATTAGAAGAAAGTTTTAGGTGGAATAATCAATGGTTAGTCTAACAGAATTGGTTAACAGATGAAACTTTCTGGGTGTTTGTATTTGTATGCTTAGAACTGTAAAAAGAGAATGAATTTAACCAAATTCTATTACCAGATACTAACAGAAGTGGTAAATGAATATTTAAGCAAACTGCTCTCCCTAAGCTACCTTGCTGACAAGGGAGAAATAAACAACCATTACACTTACTCCTAAAAATGATAAAGACATAAGCATGTGTAATTTTTTTTAAAAATCATTTCACCCCAAGTACGTTGATAATGCCAACAAAGATGTAAGGAGTTACTGGGAGTGAAAAAGAATGAAGATTTTATTGAGGAAAAATAAAAATAAAAAGAACAAGATTCAGGATGACAGATGATGGTAATTGATATTGCATTTAACAGTGAGAACTAGTTGCCAATTTAGTAGTAAGCTTAAATTCATGCAGTTAAGGTAGCAAAAAAGGAGAGCTCATCAGATAAAGTCGTAAGCATGTGTATTTTTTAAAAAAAATCCTTTCACCCCAAGCAAGGTGATAATACTAACAAAGACGTTCTTGCTTTGTTTTCAATTCGCTTATTAAATGACCGATATTTACACCTGTGACATTACAAGAGACATTCTGACTTTTCTGCTATAACGTCTTATCTTCGTAATTATGTTAGTTCTAATTATGGCTAATTAACCTCACGTGAGTTAAATATGACCTCTGTGTAATTTCAGGTTTATAGGCATAAAGTCAAGGAGTGAGTGTTACTGGCTTTTGAAATAAATGCAATTACGTGACTTAATTTAGAATTTTATATATCAAATATTTCGAACTAATTTCCTCGACATTGTTGCTTTTATCTCAACCTTATATTTGCTTCATCGTTCAACATTTTATTTTAATTCAGAGGTTTCTTACTATTATATATGGATTTATTCAGACCCGTGTTTTCGTATTTGTTTCAGTTACTATCTCATCTTTCTCAAGTGATTATCAAATTCGATAATATTCCAGGACTATTGGTTTGATCCGCTGGACGTTGAATATGGTAATTCCTTTATTTTTGATGTCTTTCCGAGGATATTTCAGAACTGGTTACCTTAAGTCATCTTTGTGATGCTGTTTAGATATATATGATAAATAAAGCAATCCTATAATTAGAAAGTAACAGACATTGAAAGCCTGAACAATAACTACAGAATATGAACTGTTTGATAAAAGATCTGGTAAAACTACATTATTTACATTATTCAGATTATTGTCCTCATCTTTGTCGCCATGTTTATCACAACGCTTCGGCCATTGTTCAAATGTCGAACTGAACCCTTTATTTCGCTCAAGGACACATGGCACAGTTGATAAAGGCGTTAGTTAGAGCCAGTGACAGGACCCAAAAAGTGTGAGTTCAATACCTGGTTAAGGCAGTGGAAAACTTTTAGAGGGGAATTAACAGGAGATAACTGACATCCATTAGATATGGCACGTGGAACTAGAACAGTCTACCCCAGTGAGCGAAATAAAGGGTGCAGTTCGACATTCCAACCACCTGAAGAAGGCCGGAGCGTACAACGACCGAAACGTTGTGATAAATATGGCCACAAAGATGAGGACAATAGTCCGAATAATGTAAATAGTGTACATAATACCTCATCTCAGAAATATAGATAGATACTGGTAAAACTAGTCTCATATTCTACCAGGTCTTTTATCAAGTAGTTTTTATTTTGTAGGACACTCAAAGATTGTTTAGGCTTTCAATGTCTAACCCCTTTCTAATTATCCATGTTATGTGCGACGGATCAAAAAGGTATGTCCTCCGCGTAGAGAGTTGGTTTCCTCGTCGCCACTGTTATGCTGTGGCAACCGAAATTTTTTTTTTTTCTTCCACCGAATGAGTTCGAATCGCTCGTCGCCACTGTTATGGTCCGGTTCCTTGTACCACGGTGATAGTCCAAGGTAGAACCAATAAAGAAGAACTCGAACACGTATATGGAATAACACAGATATATTACAAACAGGAATATATACAGAGAAGAAGAAAGTGTTAGTACGAACATTCAGGTTTAGTAGTAATTCTCTGAACGCGACTCTGTTTCGGACTGCCTCTGACTCAACTGACTGACTCGCTCGCTCTGACTGACTGACAGACACCTGACGGACTTCACTCCAGACTTCAGACTGAACGATATCTAGTCACCCCTCCACGAGGGCATCCTCACAAGGCCGGTTTAAGGGCCCGTGGGCTCGGCCAAAAATATGCCCTTTGAACCCGTATAAACCGGTTCAGGGTCGGTTTATCTCCCCGAAAGAGAATCTGCCCTCCGGCGTAGGATCTCGAAGGTAGAGAGTTCCGGGTCGCCCGACTTGGACTGAACGATATCTAGTCACCCCCACACACACGAGGGCATCAAAAGGCCGGTTTAACGTGGGATCTCCGAGCCGTGGGCTCGGCCAAAAAAACCCTTTGAACCCGTATAAACCGGTTCAGGGTCGGTTTATCTCCCCGAAAGAGAATCTGCCCTCCGGCGTAGCCTCGTTCGGGTTCCTCCCCGCCCGAAGGTAGAGAGTTCGATCAGCGGGTCGCCCGACTTCGGACTGAACGATATCTAGTCACCCCCCCCCACACACACACGAGGGCATCATGTGGCACAAGGCCGGTTTAACGTGGGCTCGGCCAAAAATATGCCCTTTGAACCCGTATAAACGGGTTCAGGTTCGGTTTACCTCCCCAAAAGAGACTCTGCCCTTCGGCGTAGCCTCGTTCGGGTTCCTCCCCGCCCGAAGGCAGAAAGTTCAACCGATCAGCCGGTCAGCCGGCCGCCCGACTTCGGACTGAACTCCCTGCGCAATATTTATTACGTATGTAATAGTCCATTATGTTATTATGGGTAAGGTCCCATAACAATCCACTTGCCTTTTAAAGTACAAACTTCCAATATAATCAACACTTCTTGTTTTACAAGACATGAAAAAACGATTGTCTGCTTCTCTTGTAGCCATGAGTACGATGCCTGGGTTTAAGGAGAACGGAGATATGCTACTCAATTGAGAGGCACGGAGACAATTATGTAGCGAATCAAAGTTTTCAAATTCCCTAAGAAAGATTAGGAATCGTTACGTCACTAGCTCCGTAGGCCGTTAAGATGTAAGGGATTCACATGTACTGCAACTATGGCAGCAGTGGTGTACCTTAGGCAAGTGAGCCTGTCGGAGACTATCCATCTTCATTCATTTTTCCTTTTTCTCGACTGGTTGCCATCTCAAGGCAAGACAGTTTAGACTGTCTTGCTATTTAATCCAAAGCTAGAGGAAAATGGAATCATGCCTTTTCCGAGGGCATTACTGCGATGTGAACGAAACAGAATCCATGGATTTAACTCGGTATGAGGATTGACATCCCGCTCCGATAATATCTACACCACATGCGCCTCCATATGTAGAGGAATGAAAACTAATAATTTCTGTGAATACCAAAAAGGGTTACGTTTGAGGTTTTCGCCATATTTTCAAGAATGTAACATACCCTAAAAGAAAAATGGAGTGCACATATATTGCGAAAATTACAATGAATTTAATCCGAGGGAGAGAATTAATGCACTGAACTGACAAAATTTTAGAGACACTTACCCAACAACTTGTATCTGCTTATTTCGCTTTAATTATGGCAGCTACGCGAGATGGTACGGAGCCTACAAGACACAAGTGTCATTGCGTATGCATACATACATACATACACACACACACACACACACACATATATATATATATATATATATATATATATGTATATAAAAAAAAAGGAAAAACAGTAAGATATAAAATCCGGTGTTCTTATAGATATTTTTATTTTTTACAAAATAGTGCTCAATGTAAATTTACAGAGCATTAATATTATAAATTAATTGATTTAAAATATGGTTATTTTTCGCTACACAGTTCCAACCATGTTTCAAAAAAATAGAAGCTAAAACCCCTAATTTAATTTTGCAATTAAATTAAAAGCATTAGTTCCATTTCATCTTCAAGCGACTGTGTAGCGAAAATAACCATATTTTAAATCAATTAATATATATATATATATATATATATATATATATATATATATATATATATATATATATATTCAATCGTTATTATAGCGGACACTTATATGACTCATTTTATTTTTACAGTGTTTATTGCGTCTATCAGCCTATGTATTGGAAAAATCGTAATAAAGACAATGTGTTCACCAGGAGAGATCGAACTTGCGTCCCTCTTTATAGGGCTAACCGCTGTTTACTCAGGCGTACTTTACTGATCGACCACAAAGAACGTCACAGTTAAGCCAAGGCTCTAATTTTTCTCGATCCCTGCCGAGGAGCACATTTTCTTGATTAAGAGTTTCTCGAATGCGCAGGCAGGTAATAGTCATTGTTTAAAATAAAAATGGGACGTCTATTTCATATACGAGTCTCCGTTATAATAGTATTTGAAACAATAAAAATGTCGGATTAAAAATAAATACATTATTTCTTTAGAAATATATTTCTACACATGCTAATTTTCTATAATCTGGTAAGTTCGGGGCTCGCAGACGTAGCTGGAGATTCGCCAAGTGAACCTGGGACCAGTTTCATGTCATCCCCTCACACGTGGGAGGGAGTGCGTTATCTTTTTAAAAAAATTATAAATACGCGAACTAGTGGTCCTTATTTAATCCAACTTGAATACAGAGTCACAACAATATTGCACAACACATGCTGTTAGTTTAGATCCATTGCCTTTGCTGTTTACACCACATGTTAACGCCTGAAATGGCCGGAAATGTGTCTCGTTTGACTAGATAACACGATAACAGATTTTCACGACTCAATGACAAGGTCCCACTGTCCCAGTCGAGTGACGGTAACTGATGCTGTGCTATCAGTAATGTTACGTTTAGTAGTAGATAATTAAGAAACATGTAAAGCAGGGTACACTTTTCAATGAGTTGACTGATGGGTTTAGCGGCACTAGCGTTGAATTGGGATGTCCTATTCTAGCATCAATTGTAGGCGCATGCAATTTTTACGTGACGCTGTAGTGTTCCGAAATCGCATATTTTTGGTCCTGTTCTTGTTCCTGTTTCCCAGTATTACCCGTATTCATTAAAGTGGTTTTTCCTGAGCTCAAATAACGATAAGTACGCAACTATCTCAGCCAAGTGTCAGGATAACAAAAAGCAGATTGTTATTTGATTTACTATAAATTACAGACCCCCCCCCCGCAACTCACCTTGCACAAAATATTAGAATCTGAACATACCGATCGAAATGACAAAACTATATTTTTTTCATAAATTTTGCCGTCGAATAACAGTAATTTTCCAAGCGTAGCTCAGATGGAGCATAAGGCCGAAGTTTGGGGCACACAGTGAGGATCGAACTCAGTAATTAGTCGTAATTGTTCTAACAAGAAAAGCTTGTTAACCATCACACCACCTTGAGGTGCCCTATTTTCTAAGCGTATCTTAGTTGTGGCACAAGGCCGAAATTATAGGCACCCAGTGAGAATCGAACTCACTATTCAGTCGAAATGGGACTAGCAAGACAAGCTTGTTAACCATTACATCACGTCGAAGCGCCCATGTCGTCGTAGAACGTATGAGAGACGTAGAAAGAAAAAAATGTAGGTACTCCTAGACGTGATAGTAAAAGAAAGAAACAAGAAAGGACTAATCATAAATTAGAAGAAAACAGTATGCATAGGTCAATAGCAAAAGGGACCCTACCAATATACGAGCTACTAACTGGAGATATCAAAATAAATCAAGTATAGAAATCTGAAAGCGCATTTGAATAGCGTAAGATCCCTTCCAAAAGCTAAGCAAAGTATTAAGAAATATGAAAATTTCGTTAAAAGAAAAAAGAATTTTGAACTGCTATCCTCTTATATTGCAAGGGATGCCTGACAATTTCCACACAGATGAAGAGATGATTGGAAGAACAGAGACGTGGTTCTACGAGAGGAGGATGCTGAGAATACCATCAATGGAACATATGGGCAACGAGGAAGTTTTATAGAAATAAATAAAAAAAAAAACATGAACACTTATACTTAGAATAAGAATGAAACAGCTGAAAATTTGGGAATATATGATGAGGAAAAAGGCTTGGCGAATTTGACACTCATATATCTAGGACAAACTGGACAGAGGGAAATGGATGTCAGAACTTGGAGGTAGAATAAGCGACAAATATTAAAAAGCTCTAAAAAGAATAGGAAGTTGTAGAGAGGCATGATTGCTCTCCTTTTGAAGGAACAGGGTATAGAGAGGAAGAAAAGTTTGTCATCAAACATTCTTTTTAGCATAACTAATGGAGAAGAATATATTTTCGAATTCAAACGACTGATTTTTTTTTCTTTAACATTGAATTACTGATCTCAGCGAAAGGAGAAGTATTTTGTTCACAGTGATTTGAAACCCGGTATGGAAAAACCTGGTTACGTAGTTATGAAAGGATTTTTATTAGCAATCGAGAAGGATTTCTGTCACTGTTTCAATGTGGATTTTATCATAAAAAATATGGCGCCTGTAACATACAAACCTATTGTGAACGAAGCGAAGTAGATGGAAAATCAATCATTGCAAGAAGAAATTATTTTTTTCTTTTGGGTTTCTTTTCTTTTTTTCATCTTGCTTATCTTTCTCTTCTTTTTGATTAATTTTCACGTCTCTTTTCTTCTTTTTCATTCCATTACTGATTCTTTCCCTTCTTGGCTATATTGTGATGCTCTAACTTATTTCTCTTCTCCTTCTTTTCCTTTCTCTTTTTTATATTCTTTTTTATTCCTTTCTTCTTCTTCTTCTTCTTCTTCTTCTTCTTCTTCTTCTTCTTCTTCTTGTCATTTTCAATTTTTTCTAATTCTCTACTTCATTCTGTTTCTGATTCTCTCTCTCTTCTTTACTCCAACAGACTTCCTTTCTTCTTCTTCCCACTCTCCCTGTTTTATAGTTTTCTTTCTTTCTTTCTTTCTTTTTTTCTTTCTTTCTTTTATTTATTTATGTTTTCCTTCTCGCCCATCGTCTTTAACTCTCCCTTCTCTACTTCATCCTGTTTCTGATTCTCTCTCTCTCTCTTCCTTACTCCAACAGATTCCTTTTCCTCTTCTTTCTTTCTTTCTTTCTTTCTTTCTTTCTTTCTTTCTTTCTTCTATTTATTTATGTTTTTCATTCTCGTTCCTCATCTTTAATTCTTCCTTCTCTACTTCATTTTGTTTCTGATTCTCTTCCTCTCTCTTTCTCTCTTCCTACTCCAACAGATTCCCTTTCCTTTCTTCTTTCTTTCTTTCTTTCTTTCTTCTTTCTTTCTTTCTTTCTTTCTTTTTTCTTTTCTTTATTTTTTTTTTATTTGTCTTTAACTCTTTTCTTCTTCTGTTTCTGATTCTCTCCCTCGTCTTTTTAACTTTTCTCCTTCTTCTACTTCATTCTGTTTCTACTTCATTCTGTTTCTGATTCTCTCTCTCTCTTCTTTACTCCAACAGATTCCCTTTTCTCTCTTCTTTCTTTCTTTCTTTCTTTCTTTCTTCTATTTATTTATGTTTTTCATTCTCGTTCCTCGTCTTTAATTCTCCCTTCTCTACTTCATTCTGTTTCTAATCTCGTTTCTCCTTTTCTTTTTACGGTTGTTATGTTTTGCCTTATTTCACTTTTCTTTTTTTCCCATTTCATGAATAATGATATTTCGACTGAGAAATGCACTTAACCTCTCAGAAATGATCTGCAGCTAACTTTCTGCTGATCGATACACAAATCCCATCAAGCTGTGTCACTTGAAATCACGTGCAGCCGCGGTGCATTGGAACGGCACTGCCATTATTGGGGAAATGATCAGCAAACGGGTGGCAGATCGATAAAGGAGAAGTAAGTAGTGCGTTCACTCACAGACATATAGATATTGGCTTCGATTAGCCTAGTCTGGCAAAAGGCTGGAGGGATATAGTCATTGCATGAAGACTGTGTTGCAGTTAGAAAGTGGGAGAGTGATTACCTTGTAAATCATTTTTTTAATTAATTTCTTTTTATCTTGCTTTGAACGTCAATCAGAGGCGCCAGAAAAAAATCTCAGATATTTATTATTCTAAAAAAAAAAAAATCTAATCGAATAAACGAAATGAAATCTACGAAAATGGTTTTGTTGCATCATTCTTCCAAAAGGCAAACTGTTTTTT
The DNA here is from genome assembly GCA_903632075.3 of Acanthosepion pharaonis. Taxonomy (NCBI): domain Eukaryota; kingdom Metazoa; phylum Mollusca; class Cephalopoda; order Sepiida; family Sepiidae; genus Acanthosepion; species Acanthosepion pharaonis. Next base: position 887,328 of record CAHIKZ030003205.1, read on the forward strand.
TTTTTAAATAATCATTTGAAATCCTGACTTTTCAACTGGGCTGGAATACACAACTCTCTCACGTATGTGGCAAAGGCTAGACGTATGTTACCTGAGACCGGAAAAAAGGGCTATGCATGTCTTTGCGCGTGTGTGCATGTGTGTGTGTGTGTGTGTTGAGGAGAATTCATAGTAGCAAGAATTTGTGGCGCCACTTAGCTAAGGTGGGATGTAAAATATCTACAATTAAAATCCTTGATTTATGTGTATTTTCGAACGTTTACTGCTGATGTAAATAGGAAAGGCACAATGACCTCATCCACAAAGAACACACACACACACACACACACACACACACACACACACACACACACATATATATATATATATATATATATATATACACACGCACATACACATCTCCAAAGATTCGCTGAGAGACGAGCATACGTGATAAAAAAAATGTCCCAAACATAATAAAAACAAAGTTTCATCTTAAAATCTTTATCTTATTATTAAGAGGAAATACCGAAGAATTTTTTTATTATTAAATTATATTTTTGTTCTATTTTAGAACTTTTGAAATTTGAGTTAATCATTTTGTTTTTCTTGCGTCAACGGGTGACCATAAATTAGTACGGGAAATCTGTACATCTTTTAGCAAGGAAAAACACTTTGATTAAGAAATTTAAAAAAAAATCTGATAATTGTTAGATTTTAATGAAATATTCATCTTGGTAATCTTTTTTTTTTTTTTGCATCTATTGCCCCCCCCCCACATTTATGTAATTTTCTAGAATTTCTAGAAGTTCATTTTGTGCAGTTTAATTGTTATATTAATTATAAGGATAAGACGTTGGAGAATTTAAAGTCAATTTTTTTTGACAAACTGGACCCCAAGTAACAGAAAATCCGCTCTGAATTGTAAAATAAAAAGATGCAATAAAAATAAGATATTATTTAATTATAACAGCTTTTAATAGCTTTTATGAATAAAATATATTATGAACATTATTGACTTACGAAAAATTTTTTTCGGTGAATAATGGATTTTTACAAGAATTGTTTTCATGTTAAAAAAATTAATTATAATTTATAAAGTTTTAAATCTTTTAAAATTCTGTTTTAATTTATAGAGGTTAGGTGATTAAGTAAAAACTATATTTATTAATCATAAATGAAAAACCTTACTACACTTCAACGATCCTCAATATTATCAAAATAATTAAGAATTTTTTGTGGCTGTATAAACGTACCGATTTTTGTAAACATCCATACACGACATTATCAGAATATAAGAACCTTAACTATAGTAAATTTAAAATTTGTTAGTAATTTTCTAACATTTCCTCAATAGCGTCTTCGTAAATAAAACTATAAAGCCAAAGAACGTAAAATTCAATAAAATATTAGATTACTTTCAATATTTTCCTAAATTTTTAATAAAGTTGTCAAAATCTCCTAAACACAACCTCCTCCGCGTTAAAAAAAATGTTTTTCTGTGATATTTTAAACTAAAAGGAAGTAATCTTTGTTTTAATTCAGATTAATTCAACTTTAATCCAGTTAGTCTATCTCAAATAATATTTCAGAAAACACATATTTCATTTTTGAAAGATTTTTTAATAAAGAGAATTATGTTGTGTTGATAGATTTGTCAATATGGCCAATTTTAGTGATTTAAAAATCTTTCCAATCAATGTGAAATACAACAAAGGATTTTGCATATTGGAAAAATATTTAATGTATTATCGTTGAATTAGAATTGAAATAAAAGTTTCAAGATACTAAACCTTAGGTATCGATTTTATTGGCGGTACCTAATACACACACACACACACACACACACACATCTGTTTATATTTAGAAGATGAGGTATTATGTACGTTATTTGGACTATTGTCCTCATCTCTGTCGCCATATTTATTACAACGTTTCGGCCGTTGTACGCTCCGGCCTTCTTTAGGTGGTCGGAATCTCAAACTAAACCCTTTATTTCGCTCACTGGGGTAGACTGCTTAAGTTCCACGTGCCGTGTTTAATGGATGTCAGTTATCAGTTATCTCCTTGTTAATTTCCCTCTGAAAGTTCTCCATTGCCTTACCCGAATATTGAACTCACAAAATGTTGTAATAAATATGGCGACAAAGATGAGGACAATAGTCCGAATAATTTAAAATATATATATATATATATATATATATATATATATATATATATATATATATATATATAAAATGGATTAAATCTGACATATCATTAATTTATTTGTTTAAACGTTATTTTAAATGGATACTCATATTTGAGTAGATGCTCTGTTTTTATTTATTTATTAAACAGAATATTTATTTATTTACATCTACTGGCCTGAATATAGGAGAAATATGCGCCATCAGACAGGATTCGAACCAGCGTCTCCTAGGCCACTCAATCACGTAGGACCTCTTGATCAAACTATTTCTTTTGAGCACATTCAGACAGTTTATTCATAATTTCAACCAAGTTTCAGGCTGCGATTGTCGTCTAAATGATGCAAACATGAAAATGACCCTGACATCTCATTTTAACAAAAATATTTACTAAAATTGCATAATAATACCTTGAAATAAAGAATAAATATATTCAATAAAATCGCCATTGACTTCAGCCACGGCCTGCAGACGACTTCGGAATTTCCTGCAACTTTTCTGGATAGCAAGGATTATGGCAGCATTCACCAACTTGGTTAAGCTGGTGAATGCTGCCATAATCCTTGTCTTCAGTTCATCTTTGGTGTTACAAGTTTTGCTATCTTTGTCTCAAATGCACCCCACGCATAATAATCAAGGTGGTTGCAATCTTGGGAGTTAGATGCCCAGATATAAGGGATGATGTGGTGACAAAAATTGTCTGACAGCCATAAGTGGGTTTTCCTGCTTTTGTGACATAGGGTCTGCCAACAGCCATCCTTTTGACCCAGGGCAGCACTACCTCCTCAATGCATTTGATGTAGGCCTCAGTGTTGAGTCTAAGGCCTCTGTGGGAAGATGAATGGAGGCATAACATCACCATCACTAGTGATCACTCCAAACACCATGATATTGACTGGATATATCATCCAATATTTTCCGAATCCTCTGCACTTTCCTCAGATTGACACCTAAACACTCTGAAATGTTCCTATTGGAGCTTCTGGCACAAATACCAAGCAGTACAGCATGCCATTTCCAAATTTCTGGCTGAGCGAATTGCGTTATGGTGGTCTTTTTCTCATAGACGTTGACCCACTGACCGTATTGTACTGCGCAGTCGACAGAAACAAAAACAAAGACCACTTATACGCGAAATCAAAAGTATAGAATAGCGACAATCTATCCATGGCACCCTATATATATATATATATATATATATATATATATATATATATAAATGCATGTTTCATTAAATAATATAGACAAGTTTTGTTTATTTATTTTAAGTTCCTTTCATATTTTTGATAAGATAAATAACATTATCATTGAAAGACGAAAGGAAATCACCATATTGATACATATTTAAATCCAATCCAAGCTTTCGGCTTACATAAGCCATTATCAAAGATGACAATTACTTTTCAATATATCAAACAATACACGGACAAAACAATAATGATAGTCTGTTTTTGTTGCATAAAAAATTTAAAAGTGAAGGCGGTTTATCTTGCCATCGTTTCTGTATCTGGTCGGTTGCATTTGGTTTCTTCTTCTTCTTCTTCTTCTTCTTCTTCTTCTTCTTCTTCTTCTCATTATTATTATTATTATTATTATTATTATTATTATTATTATACCTTTGCCTTGTGTAATATGAGTAGACCCTCAAGTCTCAACCGGACACTTCAAGAGACAAGTTTTTTGTATCAAAATATGCATAAAGACGATAAGACTTTATACAAGATGTGAGAAGTACCCATGTATATGATTTTTTGCAATTCATATATTTTAGGTCTGCCAGGAATTTGTTGCAAATGTTTTTTGCTCGTTTTGATATAATTCCCAAAGTCCCCAACAATAAGAGGTTTTCTCGAAATGTCTCATTTTTACCGATTTCACAGCTCGAGCTCATTGTATTTTCTTAGTGTTTCAAACGTTTTTCATAGAATGTGTTTTTGTCGATAATATTTTTCAGTAGACAGGTCTTTTCAACATAATTTTCCCCGATTATATATGATCGATTTGCTTGGATTTATCCATCAGTTTAAACACTGAAATTCTAACTCATATTACATAAAGCAGAGGTATAATAATAATAATAATAATAATAAAGATAATAATGAGTGAGAAAGTTTTTTTGTATTTCTTTAAGGCATAGGCTACCAGGAGTCCCTTCAATGAGTCTGTTGGAACCTTTTCCAATCAATCCAAAAGCCTCCAACTACAACAGTGATTGTTGATATTCTCATGTACCAAATTTTTGCGATTTTGATTTCATGGTCGTTGTATTTTGATAGCTTTTTGAAGATCTTCAAATATACATTGTTTGCGATCTCTAACAACGATGTCTGCGCGATTAGCTAATTATTATTATTATTATTTGCCTCGTTTTCGTTTTCACACAGATTTTCTTTTGGAGGAAGGTCGAACGGGAAATATATTGACGAATGTATGCGCGGAGAAGATCAATTATGGCCCTTATTATTATTATTATTATTATTGAATAATGTTTTTGAGTGTTTGTGTTTGCACGTACATAAATTTACAAAGATTCTTACTATCAATATCTTTTAAGATCAGTTCAAGGTCTAATGCTCTACGCTAAATGCTTATTAACGCCTATGTGGAGGCTGATAAAAAAATAGAAATAAAATGATTAAATATTGTTATTTGTCAGACAGGTAAATCAGTAAGTTCTGTCAAAATTTAAGAAAATCGGTTAATGTGAGGAAGAGAGAGAGAGAGAAAAAGAAGAGGTCGAGCGGATCATGAGGCGGAGAAAAACAAACTGAAATATGCAGACATGGAAGCCATTGTTGGCAGTTGATCAGAGGCTTAAGAGAATTTATTTTAGCCAAGTGTCCAGATCAAGAGACGCTGATTGAGAAGAAGCGAAATAAACACTGACTTCGTCCCTATCGATTTGTATCGATTTGCTTTCTTCTCTCAGTGTATGATGCACAGTGAAACTTTTGTTATTTGACCTCGTAACCAGGTCGTTGACCTCATTCAATTTTGCTGTTTTTGTCGCTACTTCAAAATTTCGGCCGACGAATTCTACGACCTGTATTGATATTTTTGCACCGGCTAATGAAAACAAGAGACTGAATCTCTCATATGTAACTTTGGATATTATTTATTTCTTGGCTTCGTCAATTACCGCCGATCAGTGGCTGTGTGCAATCTCGGGATCTCACCCCAACGCGGATCATATATTCTCGTATTTATTATATTCTCTGCCTCCCTGGTGTGATCTTTTCTCACGCGTGCATCATAGATGTAGCAAAATATGTGGGTGCTCACTCGGTGGCCACACTCGGCCCTGCACCTAAAAGACACTGAAGGAAAACTCTGCTGTGATAACATCTTTAGGCAAAAAATGTCTTTAACCAAGTCTCATTATAAAAACTCATTTTTTTTTTCAGATCATTGTTTTTTTTTCAAGATTTCTTAGAAAGTGACGTTAGACGGGATTATAATATTGTCTTTTAAATATCAGAATGCAATCTGACGAAACCTCATTTTTTTTGCAAATAATTTTACATTTTCATACGAATATAAAAAGACACATCAAGAATTCCATCGACTAATAATGAAAAAAGGATTTTTTTCTACAGTATACAGGTTCTGTTGTGTTTTGAGTCATCTCTGGTTGCAATACTTTAGCATACAATGCGATATCATTTGAATTCTTCAGTCCCCAACGCTATGTCATTTGAATTCTTCAGCCCCGAGACTATATCATTTCAATTCTTCAGCCCCCGACGCTACATAATTTAAATTCTTCACCCCCCCAAGGCTACATAATTTAAATTCTTCAACCCCCCAAGGCTACATAATTTAAATTATTCAGACCCCAAGGCTACATAATTTCAATTCTTCAGTCCCCAACGATACATCATTTCAATCCTTCAGACCCCAACGCTACATCGTAGACTAAATGAACGACGGATGATTTTCTACTTATCTTTTTCAAATAGCTTTATTTTATGAGGGACAGCGTAGTTGTAACATCTTTTTAGAAGGAAAGATGAGGGTAGATGATGGAGAGTATACATGTCAACTGGTTGCCTAAATTCTCATCGCCAGATGATCACCAGATGATTGCTCACACTCTGAAGTTATAAGAACATAATAAAATAACTCTTAAAAATTGACATTTCCTTTAATAACACATCTACTGTATTACTCCCATTTTATGTTCCAAAATCTTCATTTTTCTCTATAAGCTACTTTATGTAAATCATTTATTGTAAACTTAATCATAAGAATTGAAACTTTCGATATAAGAACCCTACCTGTGCTTGATTCTGTCATCTGTTATTTATTCTTTTATGCTTTTTACATTTTGTGGAAATAGTCTGTGCTTGGAGTTTCAGAGTCATGATCGTAGGCGTCATCAACACGCAGAGAAAAGAAGTCCTCTGTCGTCCGGCAGGCTTGCACATAATTTCGTAATGACATCAAAAATGTCACAGTTCAACACAGAAGAATTGATTAAATGTCAACAGATTTTGGCAGAGATAGATTGGAAATAAATAAAAGCAGTTTGCAGTTTGCAGAGAGAGCAGAAGGGGAAAATTGACGAACGATATGAAATAGAAAAATGTCGTGTAAGAGAAGGCTAAACAAGAATTGAATAAATGCAACAACAATAATAATAATAATACTAAAAGAGTGACCATTTCATCGGATCTGTTAGCTGTGAGTAAATACCTGCCTGACAGCGGACATGGGTGTGTCAGTAGACCCCAGAATAATTGTGAAGGAGAGTAAGAAACTGGATAAACAAAAACGGGACATTTACCGAGAACTGAGCAAGATGTGAAATATATAAATTAGAATTGTAGGTAATTGAATCACAAAGTGGAAAAAAATTCCAACTAACATCTTAATGATGAAACGGTTACATATATTTTTTCATCTTGTCATTCAATTATTTAACATTGTTTTGATATATACAGATTTATATATCATATTCTCCCAGGATTAAAATTGTACCCCTAATAGTAAGATCTCTTGGAACTATACCCCCGCACCCCCCCAAAAAACCCCTGAAATTGGGAATACTAAAAAAAGGTGCTGAATTTTAGCTATAATCACCAGACACCTGGCGAGAACATGCAAATAAAGAGATGATGATAATAATAATAATAATAATAATAATAATAATAATAAGCTGACGTAGACAAAACCCGTACCCATCAGTGGCTACGTAGTGCAGGGTTGAAAGCTGAAACTGAAGGTTTTATCCTTGCTGCGCAGGACCAATGCTTGCTAACTAGAAATTATCAAGCACATGTACTAAAATATTGTGTCAGCCCAAAATGCAGATTCTGTGATAAATATCCAGAAACGATTGATCACCTTGTATCATGTTGTACGGTGTTGGCACCCACTGAATATAAAACCCGACATGAGAGAGTGGGCCAATATCTGCACTGGAAAATCTGCAACTTCTACGGGAAGGAAACTGAAAGAAACTGGTATGAACACCACCCAGACCCGGTTACGGAGATAGGACCTGTTACAATTATATGGGACTACACAATACACACTGACAGAACAATCAAGGCCAACCGGCCAGATATTGTTATTAAAGACTACAAACAAAAACGATGCCTTCTTATTGATATGGCAGTCCCTGCTGACTGCAATGTATCTTTGAAGATATTCAAAAAGTTGTCAAAATACAAAGACCTTGAAATAGAAATCTCAAAAGTGTGGCATATGGGAACATCAACAATCCCTGTTGTAGTTGGAGCCCTAGGACTGGTTGGAAAAGATTGCAGTAGACTAATTGAAGGGATTCCTGGAAGTCCATGCCTCAAGGAGATAAAAAAATTGTTCTGACAAGTACAGCCCACACCTTACGAAGGGCTTTATCTATGTAAAATATGTGTGATTTCTTTTAAAAAATTGTTTAGTGGAAAATGTCATGATGCCATTTCTGATCTTATGTCTCTTGTAAGAAATTTGTATCCACAAGAAATAATAATAATAATAATAATAATAATAATAATAATAATAATGAGGATGATGATGTGTTTCGGAGGATAGAAATCAGAATCTTATGAACGGTAAGTGTAGTGAAGGAACAGCCGAATAATCTAGAGACAAGCCCTATTTAGGTTGTTGTGGGTAATATAGAAAAAGTACACATTCGAATTTCGGAACGTCTAATCAACATGAAGAACAACATGTGCCAGTTTGAAGCTGATAGATCTAGATATAGGCAGAAGTGCTAAAATCATGCAGAGATGTAGAAATCTTTACGAGATGGCCATCTGCGACCTCCTCGACTTGTCACCATATACCCAGTACTATAGATATGTTAAATATTCACACTTTCCAATTGCAGTCTTTCAAGAGCAACCTTGCATCAGGCTACCCACAGTGATTGTAAGTGCATGATAAATAACTAGATACCTCTCAAGGGAGTACCGTTAATATTGCATGGACAATAAACGAGGAATTTAACTTCGATAAAAAATCCTGCATATACTTGATTGTTTGCAGTAGTTCTTGTGGCACGGCTAAAAGACTGATGATATGCTAATGATAAACACAACAGCTGTGCAGTGGATCAATGTTTTGACAACGAAGAGGAACTCATGTTTTAATAAGCCAACATAATTTCAGGCGCATTTGCGACCCTTGATTTTATTAGCAACAAAAAGACAAACATGACGGTGATAACCAATAATTCACAATAATGTAAAGGTGACCAAGGAGTGGATTCCCAGATGGGAAACAGTGCCAAGGTCGGAAAGTTAACTATGGCTTCACGAGCGATAAACGTGTACGCAAATGAAAACGGTCTGTCAATATTGTCACATTCAGTCCAAGAACACAGAATTGTACTACAAAGCTTAGTGAATGAACAACACTCACTAAAAAATATAGACTAGAGAAGCCATTGCCAAAACTGAGGCCCGCTGGATCTTTCTAAATGGCAAACTTAATTTCATCAGAAAAATAACTTTTGTTAAAATGTATTTTTGCTTCGTTCTCACTTGTTCACTCACACATTCTCTCATACATAACCACATACACAAACAATGATTAAATATAGTGTTTCTTGAATTCTGTCAACTTTTTGTGAAAATAACGTTTTCAACCATTTAAACCATTGTCGATTTTCACTAAGGAAGATCATACGTATAAATATCTTTTGCCTTTGAAACATTCATAATTTTCCTCTGGAGAAGAACTATACTATTTATTTTTAAATGAATAAATTAGAACTAATCACAGTCATCAATGATAATATTATACCAAAACTTCAATTGTTAATTCTAGAAAAATATTTTCTCCAAAGAAAAAAATCAATTTTTTCCCATTTCTAAGGTATATGGTCTTCTGCAGTCGAAATAGTTGAGGTAACTATTACAAAAAGTTACCTTGAACCTTTTTAGTAGTGCCACACACCTTGAATGAGCCGTAGATTTTGAGGTCGACTGCTGTCAAAAGGTTACCTATGCCTGGACTAGAGGATACTTGTAAAGTAGAACGCAGACTCTAACGCAAACAGCTGCGGTGCTCTGTCAAAAGTAAGAACCATCATTGCAGAGAGAAGGCTTCGGTTCTCAGGACATTATTGACGGAGCAAGCAAGAGATTATCCTCCCCCCTAAGTCGTACTATAGAATCCTCTTCGTGAAAAACGGAGGGCGTGAACGCCCAATACGGACATATATCGACCGACTATTGGGGAACAAAAATTTGAAATTAAACGAACTGCCGAAATCTATGGATGTCTATACGGTATCGGCAATCAAGGAAATAGAAATGAGAAATTATTCATTGATCAATATTTATTAAACAAAATTAAAGCAGGAAACTGTAGCATAACCCATAAACCTGGATATTAAAATGACTGAACATGTTAAAAATCTCAAAAGAAATCGAAAACATCTAAATGAAAACAATGGCAGGTTGGAATGTAGAAGAGAAAAATCGGCAACAAAGATCAAAATGAAACGATACCTTTCAAGAGCTCACTGTATTCACGACTATTCATTATAAAAATGATATCAATCAAAATGCAACAAAGTACATAGATTTGAAAATCACAAGAAAGGTCAAACACCTCATGTAAAGAGATGACCTAAAAATATTTGCCAAAAACAAAATAGAATTGGAGACGATACAAATGACCCTGATCTCCAGCCAAGATATCGGAATGGAATTTTGGATCGAGAGACATAATGAAGGAAACAAAACAAAAGGAAAAACTGATTTTTGCCCAAATCTGTTCAACGGGAAAACAATTTCAAAATGTTATGACGATTCGGTAAGATTTGTGGTGCCATTTAAACAGCATGAACTGAAATAAAAGGCCAAGAATATTGCATAACAAAAGACTTTATACACCAAATTCTTTAGAATAAATATAGTCAAAGGAATAAATAAATAGAAATATTCAGGATTCTCCTTAAAGTGGACAAAAAATTCATATATTTGAATCATAAAACAAGAAACTTGAAAAAAGTGCATTAAACTTTGTAACCGAGAGACGAAAATGTCAGAAAATGTAAAAAGGAAAAAGGAAAGAAGGGAGTGAACAGAATAGATTTGAGGGTTGTGTTCATTTTTCGATCACGGCAAAATAAGAAAAGACGAACCAAATTTGCATGTGAATAACCGGAGAAGCGGGAAAACCGGAGACGGGAATCCAAACAAGGTGGGATGGGGAATAAATAACAATTGTATGGACATTTCAGAAGATCAGTGCAAGAAATTGATCCAAAGGAATAAATTCTCATAATCAATTTCTGTTTCTTTTTCATGAAGAAGTTAATATACACAAACATGGCTCTTTCGCCTTCCCACTCAATCGTCCTGTCTTTCTTTGTCCTCCTCTTTCTCTCTCTCTCTCTCTCTCTATCGCTTTCCCCACCATCCATCTTCCTTCTCGCTTTCGCCCACCCTTCTTCTCTTTTATCCTATTTCTCTCTCACACTCCCCCTTTTACACTCTTTCCTAGCATCGTGTCTTTCATCGTCTCTTCTTCTCTCTTTTTCTTTCCCTCCGTCCTTCTGTTTCTTCCTCTCTCCATTTCCCCATTTATCTTCCACTTTACATCTTACCTTTTCTATTTCTCTCCCTCTCTATCCATTTCTCCTATTTTCTAACTTCCTCTATCTGTATTTCTTCCTCTCTCTTTTTGAATCTTACTCTTTCTCTTTACCTCTTGCTTTCTCTTCATCTCTCACTTTCTTTCCTTCTCTTTATTCATTACTCTCAATCAATTCATGATTTATCAAATATGGGTTAACCATAACGTGTTATTTAGTTCATTTGAAATAAGTTTTTGGTTAACTTGCTCAATTGGTAACTTGCTCAATTGGTAACTTGCTCAATTGGTAACCACCGCGATTGGCAAGACTTGTGATCCATAACGGCTAAGCAGTGAAACCCTTTCTGTACATGAGACACTTTTCGGGGAGAATGGAACTATGCTTTCCTAACTTATGAACAAAATACATGCTCTTGCAATACGGTGTCCCGGATTTCTGAGTAAAACTGCTTTATAACTAGCTCCCATTTTCAGGATCGGAGAGAAGGAATGTAAAATATTTATAAATTTTTACTCTTTCTAAGAAAATGAATTAAATTGTATTCTTCTGATTTCTTCCTAGCAGTCTTTTTTTTATTTTATTTTGGCTGAATACTTATGCCGACGACAGGTTCTATTAAGGCTTTGCGCATATATTTGTTAACCCAACAGAGGCATTAATGCAATGCCAAATAAGGAGATGAGAGAGAGAGAGAGAGAGATTATTTGAATTATGCCACTGTTGACCTGTAAGCTTTAATATTTAATTTTACCAGTACTTTTGTTTTGTTATGACCTATTCCGTGTGTAAGCGATATCAGTTAAAGGATTTTATTAAATGGAAAATAGCTGAACTTGTCATAAAAAATGGATCTAGACCATTTATTTCCCAACGATGGTTATCAGTATCGTGAATTGGGCTTCACAAGCGGCCCAGACAAAGAGAAGTCCATGAATGAGGATAAATTGCTTTTTAGACGAGGACGACAGGACAAAGAACCATGTTAGCTTTAAAAATGACCAGTACACGCGAAAACACAGAGAGACGAATCGTTACCACGGAGAACGACGGGATAGGGAAGACACCCGTTAGAATGGTCACCCGCATCTCAGCTCAACTTTCCAGCTTCGCTCGCTTATAACAGTAGGGTATAACCCAAATATAAAATCTTTGTTTTTTACTTATGGGTAGCGATCTGGCTTAAGGGTTATTTTTAAGTCAATTGAGTGCTAGAAGCTGCGCCCTATCAATGAACCTGGTGTCTCGTGTGAACTGCAACGTAGCAGGTGTTTTGTATTGATTTTTAAATTATTATTATTACTCCTTTTGCCTTTGTAGTTCGATTTGCCCCCAAGTGTCAACCAAAGACTTCAAGTTTTTCTATCAGAAGATTCAAACAGATGAAATTCAATGGAATCAGGAAGAAAAAAAAATAATTTCTATGACTGTATAGAGAGGAATCTATACAAAATGTGAAAAGTAATCAAGAGTTTGATATTATTGCAATTCACATATTTTAGGGTTAATAGGAAAAATGATCCACAATTTCCTTTGTTCCTTTTGATATAACTCTCCAAAGACTCAATAACAATGTTGTTGTCGTGAGATGCCATATTCCAATGATTTCTAACTGGAAGTCTTTCTATTTACTTACAATCTGAAACGTTTATAAAAATTTGTTTTTATTGGTTGGGACTGAAGCATTTTCAACAAGATTTTTCTCAATTTTTGTTTCGTAGATTTGCCTGGATTTGCTTATCAGTATAAACGCGGAAATTCCAGAGGATGAGGATCTATTCATTTCGTACAGCTTGTGGGGGATTATGTTCCTACCAATTCTTTTTGCGTTGAGAGAACTGGTACGAACAGATTATTATTATTATTATTATTATTATCATCATCATCATCATTCGATTTCTGCTATGGACACACTACCTACCAAGTCTGCGGAAAGACCTAAGGCAGGTCGTGGTGTGTTGTTATGGCCACATTTCATGTTAATTTTTTTTTTTTTTTTTTTTTTTTTTTATCTCCGATGAAGTTGCTAGCGTTACATAGACAAAGTTCTCCTTAGTGTGTGTGCTGTACTTAATAAGACAATTTTCTGTATGTCTCTTAAGCTGGGGTTTCCAGGGATTCTTTCAATGTGTTGTTTTGTTCCATTTTTTATTATTCCAAGTGCACCTATTACCACTGGTATTATTCTTGTTTTCAATTTCCACATTTTTTCTATTTCAATTTCCAGGTCTTTGTATTTTGATAGTTTTTCAAATTCCTTGGTTGCTATGTTACAATCCGCTGGACAAGCCATATCAATTAGTAGGCAAGTTTTTTCTTTCTGGTTTTTGACAATAATGTCCGGCCTATTTGCTTCAATTTTTCTGTCTGTGTGGATGGTATAATCCCATAGAATTATTATTATTATTATTATTATTATTATTATTATTATTATTATTATTATTTCCTTTGATTTCTGTTGTAGACGTCAGAAAGGTCCTAAGGTCGGAAATGGCTTCATGACACTGATCATTTCTGTAAAAAGTAAAAAGAACTAAAATCACACACATTTTACATAGATAAAGCCCCTCGTAATATTGATCTGTACTTGTGAGTACTTTTTTTTGTATTTCTTTAAGGCCTGGGTTACCATTGATCCCTTCACTGAGTCTATCGGAACTTTTTTCTAATCAATTCAAGTGCTCCAATTATAACTTGAATTTTTGATGTTCTCATGTGCCACAGTTTTGAAATCCTTGTATTTTGATAGTTTTTTGAAGATCTTCAAAGACACATAAGAATCTTCAGAGACTGCCTTGTCAATAAAAATTCACATTCTGATTTTGAAGTCTTTGATCACGATGTCTGGGCGATTAGTTTTGATTGTTCTGTCTGTGTGTAAAGTCCCATAAAATTGTTACAGGTCTAAGCTCTGTAATCGGGTCGGGGGTGATGTTCATACTAGTTTCTTACAGTCTCCTTCCCGTAAAAGTTGCAGATTTTCCAATACAAATATTGGCCCACTTGGTAATTTGTAGTTAGTAAGCACTGGTAATAGTTTTTAGTTAGTAAGCATTATTATTATTATTATTATTATTATTATTATTATTATTATTAGTAGTAGTAGTAGTAGTAGTAGTAGTATTACCATTACTTACTTTTGCTTTCTGTTCAATAGAATCCCTTACCGGGTTACCACCCGAGATCTGTGCTAAGGTAAGATAATAAATACATGCATTCTGTTTGCACAAATTCTGATGTTAATTGATACTTAAAAAATGTGCAGTGATTATATGATTTCTATATTGATCATACTCTCCTGAATAGATGAAGAGTTCAACAAAGTACTCATGTTTGTTTAATATGCTGGTTTGTACATTTTTTGATCACACCCGGGACTCCAATACTTATTGGCAAAACAACAGTTTTAAGGCACCTGATGTTTTCAATATTAACTTCTAGATCTTTCTAGATATTTTATTATATTCTTTAACGTATATATTTTGATCTGGTGTCAATGTCATATTTTTGGGATAGAAATTTTTGTTTGTAGTCTTTAGTGACACTATAAGCTTTTATATGTCTGTCAGCGTAAATTGTAAAGTCCCAAGAATTGTGAACCCCCATGGCTTACTCAAGGTGATCTTCATACATTATTATTATTATTATTATTATTATTATTATTATTATTATTTGAAAATAAGGTCAATTGGAGAATAAAAGTCATAAAAGAAAAGATTTGCTTCAAGAGCGCGATAAGGCACCACAGAAAAAAAAAAACTCTTTTATTCCGCCAACAGTCATAAAATTCCTGACCTACAGATATTTATGGTTTATTCTGGAAAATAGCCACCAGGAAATGGTCTCCTGTGTACCTGGCTAACAGAAATTACTCTTTACTCCTCATTCAAAATAAAAAAGAAGGCTTGATTTTCTACTTGAAACATCAGAATAGCTTTGTAGCGTGC